>MJUU01009978.1:19770-37759 GCA_002080025.1 Modiolus philippinarum | reverse complement strand
TTGTTTCTTACAACTGTTTTCTTTTCTGTGGAAGATTTGATATTTCGACAACTCAGAATTAAAGTAAGCACAAAGAAATTTGCAACAGCTTAAATCACTATAGCTATTTGGTTTTAAATAAGACCCTAATAAAACATATATGTATCATGTTCTAATTTTTTGCCGCTACTCTTGGTATATTTACCGAAATAATCAAAGTTCAAATAAAAATATTTTCCATAGACCTTCATGTTAATTCCACTCAAATTTTAAAGAAATTCGATGTGGGAGTGATTGATGAATGATTTACGCAAACCAACAAACCAATGAAAAGACACCAAATGGATTGCCGATGGATTACTTATTTGCATATAGGGTGCTTGTTTGTTCTTTATTCGGGTGGCCAATGAACAAACAGAATTTTTATTTGTTTACTAATTTACATAAAAATGTTTAGGTAAATCTGAGAATAAAATTTGCAGAACCAATATCCAGTTACTGTTTATTTTTATTAAAATAAATTTGTTTACAGGTAAAAAGTTTTTGTTGACACTTTGTCAAGTAATTACATAATTAATTTTTTGCTTTGCAATCGAGATTAACTCCCGACCCACAAGTTTTGGTTAATCGATAGACCCCAGGGCATTATAACAATAAATACAGGTGTTCAGTTAACCAGGTATTACTCCCTCTGTTTTCGACTCAAATTTTCTGTCAAAATAACATAGGAGAGTAATGGAAAACTTTTTAACCATTTGTTGTAAAATTATGGTAATGCATGGCATGAGGCGGCAAAGAATTAACTTTCCATTGCTGTATGCCATGTCATCCTTTAACATTTACTCAATAAGATATTTGGAGAAACGTCACTGCAAATTTCGTTGTGGCTACTTTGTTTTTTGTTTGTTTTTTTTTAGTAACTCAAAATGAAATTCCGGAAAAACAAGATGGCGCGGTTTACAGTAGTACAATTTTGACTGCAAATGTGTATGATTAACTTAGAAATGTTTTAAGATACCAGTAAATGCAAGCTATGATATCGCCCTTGGCTACAGACTACAGCTTGGGTAAGTTAGTCGAACACCCAAGTAATCACTTGAAACTTAACAACTTTAACCAAAATTAGCATTTGCAAGCATAATTTTATATCTATGGACGATGTTGACTGTAATATTCCCATTAGCGTATTAGAGGCTTCTGCCATAAAACTCCTTTACTCATGGTTGAGTTATCCTTTACAGTTGGTAAAGGCTTCACTTCAATGACTTCCTTGCAAGAGCTCTGTTGCTTACCGGTAGGCTCTTGACCAAGACTTACAATGTACATAACCCTATACCTTAATTTAACTTTAAAGAAGTTTTAAGGCCATCATCGAGATCTTATAGACCGTTATATGATACCTGTTTCCCCGTTTAGAGCAGACGTTTCCCATTAACAACTCAAGTTTGTTTTAACACCACTGGATTTGATTTCACTTCATTAACCGAACTTACGTATTCGAAATCACGGGCGTCTTATAAGAAACAGGTGATACTTTTCTACCCGTGCACCTGTTTTTATTTTGGTCCCGTATAGTAATTTTTTAATTATTTTTTTCTTCGTATTTCCCACTCTGTCTTTGTCTCTAGACTATTTTTTGCTAACAGTTTAATTCTCGCTTACTTCAGACAGAAAATCTATCCCTGACATTTAGTGAAAATGATTTCCATTGTATTTTTACTTAATATATAAATTATTCTATTTCACAATTCAATTATTCCTTAAATGTTGTGTCTGCACTTATTTTTCTATATTATAGAAATTTGCTCTAAAAATTATTTGTTTTGATTGCCAAAAATTAAAGAATGAGCAGTCAGGCAATAAGAATAATTTTTATGAACAAAAATCAGGCATTAGACCTAAATCCTAGGCATTAAGCTTAATGCCAAACTCATTTTAGGCTTTAGTTCTAATGACTAGACATTAACTTAATGCCTAGGATTTAAGCTTAATGCCTAATTTCACCTGTTGCCGCTAACAAATATATAGGACTTGTTTTTGATACAGACTTTATCAAGGTGCAGTGCATCAAGCTTGCCCTAAGGGACTTGCTTGATTCTTGTCCTGATTAAAGTCTGTATCAAGAACAAAATTTCCCATATTTCATATAAATCAATCGTGTATTCCAGGAGAAAAGTTTTAAACCCATCTGATTGTGGTGTCCTTTATTTCCCTGAAACAAAAATACTACCAACGTACTGCAATATTAATTGTTTCATCTCTTGCCAACCACCACACCTATAATTATTTTGTCACATATCTATATATGTATCATGGAAATTCACTAATGTTATTATTGCTAAGATGACATTTTTCACTTTTCATCATTATCTTACACACAAACATGCACACATACAAAATTAAATGTCACTGAAAATATCGGTATTCAGCTGGTAATAGAAAAATCAGCATGTGAGCATGGTGAATTTCAAAAGGTTTGTTTACACACGTTGGCTCAAAAATATTATTTTGTAGACATATTATCTATATAGTCGGGAAGTTATTCCTAAAAAGGCGTAATCAACATAATTGTATATAAATATTTCATGTATTTTCAAACAAAAAGTAGATTGCATTTATATACAATAGCCATGACAGAGAAAGTATTTTGCACGATACTCTTTTCTTTGACTTTGCAAATGATAATAATTCAAGTGTATAAAAAGGATTTAATTGTTCAAAACATATGAGTGAATGTAGTTTTCATTTTAAGAAATCTCATTTTGTGATATGATGTCATGAAAAGTAAATGTTAGAAAGATAACAGACATACATGTATAATTCATACTTAACAGTGACTTTTACCAAGTAAAAAGGGAAGCATGTGAAGTGTTGTCATACTAGTAAGTTAAAAATGTTTAGATCATGTATATGCAGAGAAATATTTGTAAGTAACTAATTTTCTGTTTTTAAATTTAATTTTGACCAATTAATTGAAATTCATGAAAAAAAGTATAAAATAAATTTCTGCAAATTTTTGTCCCATGGAAAATCAATGCTCATAAAATATTCCCTAACGTGTACAAGGTAGTAAACAACAAGCTTCACTGTCAAAGTACTATTGTTTGTTGGGTTACAATTTTCCTGGATTTTGTGGTTTGCTAAAGCCACAAAATTAAGTGTCCACAAAATTGGATATTTTCCTTGAGTTTTAGTGTATGGAACTTGAAACCAGGAATTTAAGTACCCACGAAATAGTGATATGTTTATTAAAACCACGAAAATTGATGTCAACGAATAAAAGATTTTCCACAGTACATTTGTACCTGAATACCTTCTTTAAATTTGATATTAATGAACGGAATATTTGTCTTTTTCAGAATTACAGAAATAGAATAATGCAGGCAAAAGGAATCCATGTTGAACCATTGTTCAGCAATCCTGGAAATCCAAACAATACAACAGCATTGATGGAAACTATTGTCAAATTAAAGCAGGATATCAAATTGTGTCAGCAAGAAAAGAATGCAGTTGTCGAGCAGCTAAACTGTCTTATATCACTAATAAAAAGGTACTCCTTGTAAAATGGAAAATTTTAATGGTTATTGAGTATTGATATACAGTAGAACTTCGATGGCTCGAACTGCAAGAACTCGAACACCATGTATGTCTTGAACCCTTTCTGTGGTCCCTTGGTTCAAATTTTTACAAGTTTGAGCTGGATATCTCGAACACCCCTTTGGCTTGAACTGTTTTCATCAGTCTATTCGATGTTCCAGCCATCAAAGTTCAACTGTAATTGTAAATTTTATGATATAATTGAGAAGGCCATAACAATAGTGCATGAACATGTAGAAAAATATCCGCCATATGGTATGCAGTATTGACCATTTTAACATGATGATGATGATGACTTGAATATGTATCCTCCATCTTTTAACAACTATATATATTTACATGAAAGGTCCACACTAAAGCCTATAAAACAACAATTTACAGCTCTAAGCACAAAAATGCAATCAGGCTATTTGAGTCTTTTTACCCATTTTAATATATAGTCTATATAATGAGAAAATACAATTATAGTATTTTTTATATGAATAAAATGATAGATTTTAGTGGAAATGTAGTATAAAATGTGTTAAAAGAATTATTTTAGAAATATCTAATAAAAAATAGGGGCCACCTATCACATTTTTGAAATAATTATGAAAATGTGATTTTTTAATCATACTTTCTATATAATTATCTCCCCTTAATCAAATAAGCATTTTTTTTTAAAGTGACATATTTTGCACACTTACATCATGAATTCTGCTTATTTTATTATATTTTTTATCAATCAGTTAAATCACTTTTTAAACATGTTAATTCTAGCATACAGTACTTTAATCTGAGTAACACACCCATGTTCACACATGAATAAACCCATGCAACATTGCTGTTATTGCTAATCATGTTAATTTATGCCGTATATTTTTGTTTATCTGTACAGGTCATGGACAGGAGATAACAATGCCTCTCTTCATTTAGCAAACATAGTTGGTAAGTAGTCATGTCAGCTTATATGCTTAAAACTAGGTTTTTGTCATCAGTTAATTTCAATCTCTCTTTAATTGATTTTGAATAAATTGGTTGTTAATTTACTCCTGTAATTTCTTGTTATGTTAAAACTGTGCTAAATTCAAATGTACATGTAATAATAAAACATTGTGTGGTCAGAATAATGAGTTGATTTCTCATGACTCACTGTGTCATGTTTATTTGATAGAAATTTTTATTTTGTGTAATTTTTGTCCCCCGCCGCAATGCAGAGCGGGGGCATAGAAATGTCGGGCGTCCTTGTGTCCTTGAGTGTGTCCGTCCGTCACACTTTCTTGTAAGTGCTCTCATGCCTACAAACTTTACCAGATTTTTATGAAATTTATACCAAATGTTTATATAAATAATACCTTGGTCAATTTCGAAAAATAAGCCTCGGTTGATACTTTTTGATGGAGTTATGAGACTTTGACCGAAATAATGACTCCCTTTTATAAAAAAAAATTGACCTTGTGAGTGCTCTCATGCCTACAAATTGTTACAGATTTGCATGAAATGTATTCCAAATGTATATACCACTAATACCTTGGTCAAGTTTGAAAACCAGCATTGGTCGATACTTTTTGACGGGTTATCGGACTTTGACCAAAATTGTGACACTGTTTTATCCAAAAATTGACCTTGTGAGCACTTTCATGCCTACAAATTTTCACAGATTCTCATGAAATTTATACCAAATGTTTATACATTTTTACAACTAATACCTTGGTCAAGATCGAAAATCAACCTCTCTTCATACATTTTGACACAGTTATGAGACTTTGACCAAAATAACAACACTGTTTTAGCCAAAAATTGACCTTGTAAGTGCTCTCATGCCTACAAATTTTGACGGATTCTCATGAAAATTATACAAAATGTTTATATTTCTAATGCCTTGGTCAAATTCGAAAATCAGCCTCAGTTGATACTTTTTACAGAGTTATGGGACTTTGACGAAAATAATTACTTGGTTTTATCCAAAAATTGACCTTGTAAGCACTCTCATACCTACAAATTTTAATGGAATTTCATGAAATTTATACCAAATGTTTATACTACTAATACCTTGGTCAAGTTTGAAAATAAGTCTCTGTCGATAGGTCTCAATAATCTGTTATAACGTTGCCATTAACTTCAAGGTAAAAACAGGCAATTTCAAAGTTTTGCCCTCAACATATACGGTTAACACAAGTCTCATGTCATATATCATTTCGAAGCATTTTATCTAAGGAATCCAAACCTGTTGTAAAAATATGGGGGTCACCGTTTAGTTTTCTCACAAAATTGCAACAAATAAAAATATGAAATATTTACATTTTTGATGACATGTGCTGCCCCACCATGACTAATGCCCTTTCACTCAGGTGTAAACACAATATTCATACACTTTCTTCAAATATGACACATGTTCCCATAATAATATGATATGAGCTTTCATTTAAGCCCTTTTATGATGTTCTCACCATTAAAATATACTATTCATGACTTGAAACACCATATTTTCAAATTTTTGTTCTTTAGGAACTTTTTGACTGAGGAGCCAATTGACCCGGAAGTGGTTAGTGAGACCGAACTTTTTTAGGGAGTTATGGGACTTTGATCAAAATAATGACTCTGTTTTATCCAAAAATCGACCTTGTAAGCGCTCTCATGCCTACAAATTTTGCAGATTTTCATGAAATTTTTACCAAATGTTTATACCACTAATACCTTGATCAAGTTTTTAAACCAGCCTTGGTCAATACTTTTTGACAGAGTTATGGGACTTTGACCAAAATAACGACACAGTTTTTGCCAAAAATTGACCTTGTAAGCAGTCTCATGCCTACAAATTTTGACGGATTCTCATGAAATTTATACCAAATGTTTATTCCAATATTTCCTTGGTCAAGTTCGAAGATCAGCCTTGGTCGAGACTTTTGATGGAGTTATTGGACTTTGACCAAAATAATGACTCCATTTTATCCAAAAATTGACCTTGTAAACGCTCTCTTGGCTACAAATTTTGACAGAGTTTCATATTGAAATTTATACCAAATGTTTATACCACTAATACTTTGGTCAAGTATGAACATTAGCCTTGGTTGATACTTTTTGTATCCCTACATATTTAATTCTGGAACAGCCCTGAATGTTTGAAAATACTGCAGTTTTACATGTATATACAGTATATTGGTATATTGCTTGAGCAGTGGGGGACCCAGGAATTCTATTCTTTTTCTTTTGGTTCTATCATAAATTAATCATATAAATTTTCTTTACATTTCCAGTAATAATCAGAGCTATTTTTTAAGATACTTCAGTGTTTGCAAACTATATCTACTTTAAAAGTTGAAATTAAAATTTTTTTAAATTCAATATTTTATCACCTTTTAAAATACACGTAGTTACCAGTATTTGAAAGTAAAATTCTAAATGTGAATGTGAAAAATAGATGTGCTAAAAATGTATGTACCATATTTTTCAAACTATATCATAGGACTTTACACATGTGTTCAAGTTTAAAAAAAGATTATAAAGGAAATGTTGACTAGACCTTTAGTCAATATAAATTTGAAATGTTGTATACATTTTTTTTAGCTCACCAGACCCGAAGGGTCAGTGTGAGCTATTGCCATCACTTGGCGTCCGTCGTCCGTCCGTCCGTCCGTCAACCGTTAAATTTTCACATATTCATCTTCTCCTCTGAAACAACTGAAGCAAATTCAACCAAACTTTACAGGAATGATGTATGGAAGGTCCTTTACAAAGATTGCTCATTTCGTTCCGATCCGATAAAAAACATGGCCGCCAGCGCGGAACTTAGGTTTAACATTGGACCCTATGGGAAAAATCTCATTTTCATCCTCTGCTCTGAAAAGGCTGAAGCCAATTGAACCAAACTTTACAGGAATGATGTACTTAAGGTCCTTAACAAAGATGCTTCATTTCGTTCCGATCCGACGAAAAACATGGCCGCCAGCACGGAACATAGTTTAACATAGGACCCTATGGGAAAATCACATTTTCATCTACTCCTCTGAAACCACTGAAGCAATTTCAACCAAACTTTATAGGAATGATGTATGGAAGGTCCTTTACAAAGTTTGCTCGGCTGTGTGCCTAAATGCCAACATTTTATAAAATCAAAGAATTCTGTATGTACTCATTAGTGAGGATTATGGGGCCCAAATAGGGTAATTAATATAGTCTTAATTACCTGGGAAAAATTGTGCTATCTAATTAATTTTCATTTCCAAAAAAATCTTAGTATAATGTATTATTAATTGTTTTTGCAAATAAAAAAGCACACAAAATATTTTGTATCTAAATAACTTATTCCATGCATTTTATATATTCAAAGTTCAAAAAATAACAGTTTATGATTCTGGAATATACAGAATATACATTGAATCTTTATAATTAAGCTTAGCACATTTTATTAGAAGCTTACAGCAATAGTTTTATTCACAAATAGTTATTCTGTGCTTTATAAAACCTGGTACCTAATCATAAATAATAATTTTTTGTGCCAATCCCTCCTTGCAAAATGGGGGCAATCATTGAACATTGTTAAATATTGGACCCTATCGAAAGAAATCATTTGGCCTGAAATTGAAACAAAACAGACAAAACTTTGGAACAAAAGCTCTCTTTAAAATTATGTCCTGCAGATCCATCTCTTATCTAAGATGACAGGCAGTGGTAAAAAAGTTGAATGTTGGACCAAAAAGAATAAAGGTTACTTTACATAGTTTGAGAATGACACTCTTTAAACTTTAAAAGTTTATTTGACTATATGTATCAGCCATTGTCAATGTGAGTGATACAGGTTATTGAAAGCCTATAGCTATTTTTTCATATTTTCTGTTACAACTGTAGTAATTATTTTTCTTTTTTTTTTATTTGAACACTTTTACCAAAAAAACTGTGTATATTTATATATAATCTCACATTTTCCCTCACAAATTTTCACGACAAAATTTACAAAATTAATGGAAAAATATTATATTTTTTCATTTTTGTTATATTTTACCCTAAAATTTACATTATTATTTAAAATATTCATTCATTTTGTCAAACTATGTTTAACTAATTTGTTAAATAAAGTTTATATCTGATCATGCTAATCAGGACATAAAATCAAGCTCCTTACTGTACCCCTTCATAACTACTAAAACAACAATATTTAATTTTGTGATTTTAAGAATGTTGGCATTCAGGGAACACACCGATTGCTCATTTCGTTTTGATCCGATAAAAAACATGGCCGCCAGTGCAGAACTTAGGTTTAACATTGGCCCCTGTGGGAAAAATCACATTTTCATCTTCTGCACTGAAAAGGCTGAAGCAAATTGAACCAGACTTTACAGGAATGATGTACTAAAGGTCCTTAAAAAAGATTGCTCATTTCGTTCTGATCCGAAGAAAAACATGGGGGCCAGCATGGAACATGGTTTAACATAGAACCCTATGGGAAAATCACATTTTCATCTTTTCCTCTGAAACCACTAATGCAAATTCAACCAAACTTTACAGGAATGATGTATGGAAGGTCCTTTACAAAGTTTGCTCATTTTGATCCAATCCGATAAAAAACATGGCTGCCAGTGCAGAACTTAATAGGTTTAACATTGGACCTTATGGGAAAAATCATATTTTCATCTTCTGCTCTGAAAGGCTGAAGCCAATTGAACCAAACTTTACAGGAATGATGACCTAAAGGTCCTTAACAAAGATTGCTCATTTCATTCTGATCCGATGAAAAACATGGCGGCCAGCAAGGAAAATGGTTTAACATAGGACCCTATGGGAAAATCACATTTTCATCTTTTCCTTTATAACTGCAGATGCAAATTCAACCAAACTTTACAGGAAGGATGAATAGAAGGTCCTTAACAAAGATTGCTCATTTCGTTACAAGGGTTAGAAAACATGGCTGCCAGCACGGAACATAGTTTATCATCAGACCCTATGGGAAAATCACATTTTCATCTACTCAACTGAAGCAAATTCAACTGAACTTTATTGGAATGATGACTAAAGGTACTTTACAAAAATTGCACATTTCATTTCAATCCGACAAAAAACATTGCCTCAAGTGCAGAACATAGTTTAACATTGGAGCCCAGTATGAGAAAACCATCCTTTTCATCATCTTCTCTCAAAACAATTAAAGCAAATTATACTAAAGGTATAGAAGGTCCTTTGCAAAAATTACTCATTTCAATAGGATCAGACAAAACACACGGGTGCTAATTGAGAACATACCTAAACACTATACCCCATTGGTAAAATACATGATTATTTTGCATGGCATAGAAGCGTTTTGTCAGGTGAGCGATACAGGCTGAGTCTCTGAGCCTCTAGTTTTTAACATATTTTCAGGATTACAAGTTTATTACAACATAAAACTATATTATTTATTTTAATGGAACTATTTTCAGGATTACCACCACCAGAGTTTGATTACAGAGCAACACATCTAACTAACACACCAGTACCAGATAAATCTGTTAGTATTATTATGTTTTATCTTCAAATATTGCCATGCTAGCTGTCATTGTTATTTTACAAGATGTAATTAAGGTTTTTTCATCAGTGCATCAAAAAGGAAAACAGTATTGTTGGAAGCGTTTACAAATGGAATGCACCTTCCATATTTTGTCCCGTCTGGTGTCACCACTGCACTATCAGGTTTTGTTCTATGACATTGTAATTCTGGGAAAAATTCACGCACAAGGAACAATTTTTCAACACATGTGAAATACCAGTTTTCACACGAACTACCTGATAGTTCAGTAGCAACACCAACCAGGAAAAGCAGGAAGGTGAATCCTGTTGTCAAAATAACCCCTTTAGACATGTTAGAATCATTTGAAATTTTTGATTTTGGACAAATCCGTCAGCAATTAACAGGCCCAGTATTCAGTAAGAATTTTTTGAAGGTATGAAACAAGTCTGTTTGCCCAAAATAAGTACCGGTAATCACAATGTGTGTTGGGACAGACTGGCAGCCTGCAAACCGCAAGTCAGATAAATTTCATATAAAAAAATGTAAATTGTAATTTTACTCAGAATGCATAAAATATGCTACAGAAAATTTTTAAAAATGTGCATTTATTAAAATATTAGGCATGTACAGCTACTTAGTAAAGGTTCCTGATTGTAGACCAGTTTATTAACATAATGCAGAAGTTCAGTTTTAAAAAATTTTAAAAGTAAGACAAATTCTTTTTTATCTTGTACACCAAGGAAGAAAAAGTGCATTAAAACACACTTGTCTTATCCATCTTGTCCATTACATCTTAAACCTGTATAAAAGAAACTTCAGGACATGTCTTTTCTCAAACTGTTTTGAGTTTAACATTTCCTTTGCTACTTGAATGATTTCTGTCTGGTTATAATAATATAGATGGGTTTTGATGTATCTAGTAAATATCATGTGAAACTCCAAAGAATTCAGACAAAAAACAAATAGACAGACTTGTAGTAGTTTATATATATACTCTATTTCAAATTGTGATCTACTAGTTTATGTGAATGTTAATGGATGACCAGTTTACAATTATTTATAAGAAATTTGTAGTTTCTTCTTTTTTTTTGTAAACCAAGTAGAGATTTGTATCTGCATTTTTCTGCTTTTCTTTATCTTTTAATGATTGAAGTTCATCACTATTTCAAACAAACAAACCTGAATAGTATTGTTGAGAACAGAAAACTGGAATGTATTGCATTTTTGATGCATTTAATGTTCATAAAGGTTGAAGAAAAATGGTATTGAGAGGCAAAAACCAGAGCATGGCATTATGCTTTAGATATTTGTTGGTTAGCTGCCATTTAAAGATTCTAAAAATGGATTTGAACATTTGTAAGGGTTTTTTCCTATGATTTGAAGCATCTCTCTTTGAAGTCTTCCCATTTTTACATTGGTCATAGGATTTAATCGTAGTATATGCAAAAGGATGACAATTTTATATTGTACATGTACATGCATGACTTTAAATAAAAAAGTAGCAGAAGGATGAATCACCGTGTAGCTCTTCGATTTTCTGTCAAAAGTATGATGATAACCGTTCAATTCAAGCTCTTCATGTTAAGATCACTATTTTACTACTCCACTGTGTACCCATTTTCATGTACAGTATAAGGAAAGTCTAATGATCTCCCTTTCATAGTGTCACTATGGTGAGATATACAATGAGCATGACATGGATACTCAACATTAAGCATAGAAAGTAAAATGAAATTATGCAAAAAAAATTGTTACAAACAAATCATTTATGTAATATATACTATTCATTGTTTTTGGTTTTAGGTCAAACAATATCGTTTTTAACAATTTTGGAGATCTAATGATCATACCAAACATAGTGATGTCAGTCATTTAAAGTTTTACTACTGTAAGGAAGATAACTTTGTTCAGGCAGTGAGGTCTCATATACCACTTACGACGTTGCCATTTACTTCAAGGCTTAATCAGCCATTTTCCACTGTTTGCCCTCAACATATATGTTTAGCTTGACCTTTGAGTTGTATATCATTTCGAAGCATTTTAACTAAGGAATCCCAATCTGCCATAAAAATATGGGGTGAACCGTTTAGATTTTTTGCAAAATGGCACCGAATAAAAATATGAAATAAACAATAATATTTACATTTGAAAAAACACGTGCTTCCCAGTCCTTGTCAGGGCCTTATTACGCACGCAGTAAAACACCAGCTTTAAATATGACAGTTGTCTCAATAAATATACATAATCAGCTTTCAAAAAAGTATTCTCATGATATTCTAACTGAAAGGATAAACATTTTAGCACTTCAAACATCCTCTTTTCAAATTTTAGATTTTTTAGGAACTTTATGACTGAGGGACCAGTTGACCCAGAACTGGTTGATGAGACCTGAAAGACATGTAAGGGAGATAACTTTTTTCAGGCATCAGAGAACAAAGGATGAAACATTTGAAAGATGCCACAGATTTTTTCAACCTTTGAATTTAATGTAATAAATTATATTCATATAGTATAGGGTGCAATAACCCTCTTGTGGATGATTTTTTAATGCAATGTTAGTGTAAAGTGCCAATAAAACAGTAGTCATCTTCTGAGGTCCTTTGTAATAAATTATATTCATATAGTAAAGGGTGTAATAATCAGGCATGGGGCCAATTACATTGCAATGTAATGCATTATATTACAATTACATTTGAAAATTTAGCATTATATTACAATTACAATTACTTCAATTTTTGAAAGTAATGCATTACATTACAATTACATTACAAAAGTAATGCATTAAATTACACGTTGCATTTTTCAAATTTTATCAGGAAAAGAAACGGTTAATCATGCATTTGCAATTTATATATAGTGAATAATGTGAATATGTACATATAGCAGGAAAAAGACCAAATTCAATCAACATTTTAAAACTGGTACATGTAGTATTGCTACTCTTGAAAATGATGCAGGTACATTAAAATATTACAAGTGAAAAGATCCACCCTCCTAGTCGAAATTTCTGTACTTGTGTTTTTTGGTGCATGTATGTGTTATTTTAAATATATTATCTCTTTTACTACGTATATGTAGTTTTTTCATAATTTTTCTGGGACAATTTTGAAATTTTAAATTAAGCCTGAAGGGTTGGGGGATATAAATGTGGGCTTATTCACCCTCAGTGTGTTAAGTTCATGGGATCTTTCAAAATTTTACATGTGGTTTTTGAGAAAAAAGGTCAGTTCAGTTCCCTATACATATTCATGGTTGGTTTCTTATAACTGACACTTTAATGAACACCATTTAAAGCCATAAATCCGCTTATCAAAGGAAATGAATTAATTGAAATGTAAACTAATTAAGAGTTTTACATGTGACAATCATTCATCTTTGAACTAATTATACTTTGATCACTAGATGCTTGTGTTTGTTTTGTAAAATTAGGATTGCAAATTTTCAAAACTAGAATTGAAATTAAATGTTTTTCATCATAAAATTTCTGAATGAAAACGAAATATTTGTTTTCACTTTTTTTATACTTTTAGGTAAGTTGCAAAGCTGGCAGATATAAGAGAAAAACAATGTTCAAAATTTACATGGAGTTCAATACATTTCACTTTTTTATATTTGAAAAGCTTTACCCAAAGTTTCAAAGTAAAAAAAAAATGCTATGTAATGCCATTTAATGCTTAAATTACAGGCATTTTTGAAATGTAATGCATTATATTACAATTACATGTAATGCTAAAAATGGAGCATTACACATTTCATGCATTACTTTGTAATAATGTAATGCATTACAGGGCATTACAATTACAAATTAGCATTACCCCATGCCTGGTAATAATCCACTTGTGGATGATTTTTTAATGCAATGTTAGCGTAAAGTGCCATTAAAGCAGTAGTCATCTTCTATGGTCCTTTGTAATAAATTATATTCATATAGTAAAGGGTGTAATGATCCACTTGTGGATGATTTTTTAATGCAATGTTAGCGTAAAGTGCCAATAAAACAGTAGTCATCTTCTACGGTCCTTTGTAATAAATTATATTCGTAAAGTAAAGGGTGTAATAATCCACTTGTGGATGATTTTTTTAATGCAATGTTAGCGTAAAGTGCCAATAAAACAGTAGTCATCTTCTACGGTCCTTTGTAATAAATTATATTCATTAAGTAAAGGGTGTAATAATCCACTTGTGGATGATTTTTTAATGCAATGTTAGTGTAAAGTGCCAGTAAAACAGTAGTCATCTTCTACGGTCCTTTGTAATAAATTATATTCATATAGTAAAGGGTGTAATAATCCACTTGTGGATGATTTTTTAATGCAATGTTAGCGTAAAGTGCCAATAAAACAGTAGTCATCTTCTATGGTCCTTTGTAATAAATTATATTCATATAGTAAAGGGTGTAAAAATCCACTTGTGGATGATTTTTTAATGCAATGTTAGCGTAAAGTGCCAGTAAAACAGTAGTCATCTTCTACGGTCCTTTGTAATAAATTATATTCATATAGTAAAGGGTGTTATAATCCACTTGTGGATGATTTTTTAATGCAATGTTAGCGTAAAGTGCCAATAAAACAGTAGTCATCTTCTACAGTCCTTTGTAATAAATTATATTCATATAGTAAAGGGTGTAATGATCCACTTGTGAATAATTTTTTAATGCAATGTTAGTGTAAAGTGCCAATAAATCAGTAATCATCTTCTACGGTCCTTTCTAAAATGTCTTCATATGTTGTTTTTTTTAACATTTTGGTTAATTTTCAGGCTAGGGCTGTCATGCTTTGGGAGCGGTTAAGTATAAAATTACTTGACAGAAATTATGCCCAGATTCAAGAAGAAATCAAAGAGAGACAAATGCTGTATATGCAGAATCGTCAGTTATACATGGATGAAGTTTTACATCATCATCAAATGGAAATGTCAAAAACCCCAACGAGGAAAAATTCCAAGACTTATGAAGAAGTAGACAGAAAGTTTATAAATGCCTACAGCAAGGTAATTGATAAATTTCCAAATGAATACTGAAGCAAGAGCCAAATATTGTATATCAAGATAATGCAAATATTAATTAATTTCAGAAAAAAGTGTAAAACTTCAAAAAAAAAAAAATCATTGCTAGGTATGACCTTTTATTATGCCTGGGCACATGTGTGGAAGGAAAATATAAAGTGTAACCATTATGTTTCTGGACAAACATGTATTTATATTTTCTGTCTGTCTAATTCCTTATATGATTCAATTGGTATATTATGTTGCATATAAAATTATGTTGCATATAAACCATGACTTCTTGCAAAGGTCTGGGACTCTTGTATTGCAAGATGTAATTCAGAATTCTTTCAAATTTTCATCAAAATGTCATTCTTCCTTGTAAGTTTAAGCAAACATGTGAGACTTGCCTTTCCTTAAATGTCTATATCTTCAGGGCATATCCAACAGTTTCTTGTTATATTGTCAATTTTACAATTTTTAGATATATTGTGAATCAAGTACCAAGGATTCCAAAAATGACAAGAAAATAATGGGTCATCGATCATGTTTCCATGGGAATCGAGGTTAAAAATTGGTTATTTTTGCGTTTTTTAAAGAAAAATCAAGTTCTAGTTTGAAAAATAATTGATAAAATATTTTCAATCTAATTGATACCAAAGTGACCGAAAAAGAAAGCCAAGGTTTTAAAGATTTACAGAGAAAATAATTTTATATGAGAAAGCATGTTCTATTCCTCTAAATCAATGAATATGTAGTCCTTGTAACGGTAAAAGTGGCTTAAAATGTCCCCATTACTAATTCAAGTTTACAATATTTTACAGACTTCTCATATTGTCGATTTTATGAAATTTTGATATCATGTACTTCTTATACTGTGCTACTCAAAAATCTCAAAAACCACATAGGTCACTGAATTCGTTTCTGAGTAAATCATTAAAATATGCAACGTTTAACAAATCTCCCATAGGTAACATCCATTAAGTCCGCCAAACTTGAAGGTACAAATTACCTTTCCCTCGGAAACAATGGGAATTACTTTGTGACGTTACATTTATCAACGTCATATTCCCGGAAAACATTGCCTTCTTTTGTATTTGCTATTATCTCCCCTGAAACTATTGGATATGCCCTTAATGTCTTAATAGAACTATCAACTCTTTGTAAACCTGTCTAAATGTACCATTGTGTTAGTATTACTATATCATGACCTGGAATAGATCAAGACCTGTGTATTTACCTTGTGTACCTCTATCTTAATTGATCTATTTGTTAACTTGTCTTAATTGAATCTAGGTTTCACATCTTTTTCTAACATTTTCTTCATACTATAGGATACAATACCAAAACAAAAGTTATACTTTATCAATTCACAAGTAAGTAAAATGATAACAGTATATGATAAATACTGCTATGTTATATTTAGTTACATAATGGTGTGATGACTGCTAGATGTAATAACGGGAGTAATACAAGTACTCCACGTGTAAGTCTATATATATACTATATACACGTAGATGTTTTGTATGTAGCCCTAGTATATATTCACTTTGTAATAGGTATAAGGTGGCAGTCATTGGGTTCATAAGAAAAAAGTATTTTCCATGGTGGTGTCTGTGCTTTCACTCACATTCTTTTAATTCTAGAAAATAATATGTGACAATGTTATAGTCATGTGACTTCAAAGTAATTAGGATAAAACAATATAAATTTTGATTGTATATACAGAAGATGCAAAAAGTGTCAGGGCTTGCCCTAGGAATGTCTTTAACAAGTTTTCCTTATATGATTTTCCCTTTGTCATTTAGATTTTAGTAGTACTCTCATTAGTTGTATGCTTTTTATCGAACATTTGTTATTTGCATTTTATGACTAACATATAATATTTGTGAAACCCTGACCTTTTACATTTTGGTAGGTTATATTTGTATACTAGTCTGGTTCATGTAAACAGTAATTATCTCCCCTTTTGTGATTTTTCAGTGACATTGAATATTGTCAGTGTGACAAGAGCAGGAGATTTGGTACAAAGATTTTTTTTTTCATGAATGTGTTTTTTCCCTTACAAGTGTAAATTATATGGATTTTTGTTCAATTATATCAAATATTTATTTATCACAAAATACAATTGAAAATGAACATTGTAGTTTGAACAATATCACTCGGATGCTATAAACACTTTACTGTTATTGGTTAAAAGGGAAATGAATGTAATGCCTGCATGTGTTGGTCATACAAACTCTTTATTTTTTTATTGCATGCAAATGCACATTAAAAAGTATTTTTATGCCCCCAGATCGAGGATCGGGGGGCATATTGTTTTTGTCCTGTCTGTCTGTCTGTCTGTCTGTCTGTTTGTCCGAAACTTTAACCTTGGCTATAACTTTTGAACTATATAAGGTAGACTTTTGATACTTGGCAAGTGTATAGGTCTAGTCAAGAGGAACATACATATGCAAAAAAAAATTAGGTCAAAGGTCAAAGGTCAAGGTCAAAGGGGTCAAAAAGGGGTAAAAATCGGAATCTGGTGGCATATGTAGTGTTTCACAAACACATCTTGTTAATTATCAATTTATTTTGGGAATAAAATATTAAAAGTAAATTTATGCCCACTGAAAAAAATGAAATTTACCAACAATTTAGAAAAATAGGGTGGATCACATCTTGAGGTTGAATCTTGTCCTTAATTTTTTTGTCTCGCCCGCGACGAAAGTCGCGAAAGCGAGACATAGGCGTGCAAAGTATGATGGCGACGGCGACGGCGGCGTAAACTCAAGTTTTAATACAGAAGCCATTGATGTAGGAACTTTATATTTGGTCCATATGTAGCTTACGGCGAACCCTATCTGTCGGACCCAAAATCATGTGACCTTGACCTATATTTCGCGGTCCAGTGACCAGGTTAAGTTTTTTGCTTAAGTCCATTTCTCAATAACTAGAAGCTAGAAGTCAATGATATTTGGTATATAG
>MJUU01009978.1:5011-18778 GCA_002080025.1 Modiolus philippinarum | reverse complement strand
GTCTGCCATATGGCTTTTGACCTTGACCTCAATTTCATGGTCTAGTGAACAAAGCTGAGTGTTTCTGATTAGAATAGTTTCTTAATTACTGTAAGTGGAATGGTAATAATATTTGGCTTGTAGGTTGCTCTTGAGTAGTGCATGACTGTTTTAGCGACAAGCAGGGACGGGCGAGACATCTATTAGGGTCCACTCTTGTTTTATCTGTGATTTTAGTCAAGTGTTTGAGGAAATTTGACAATAAGATAAATTTGATATAAATGATTTTGACACTTCCTGATTTTAAATACATATATTCATAATAATTACAATTCTGTCTGTCTGTCTGTCTGTTTGTCCGAAACTTTAACCTTGGCTATAACTTTTGAACTATATAAGGTAGACTTTTGATACTTGGCAAGTGTATAGGTCTAGTCAAGAGGAACATAAATATGCAAAAAAAAATTAGGTCAAAGGGCAAAGGTTAAGGTCATAGGGGTCAAAAAGGGGTAAAAATCGGAATCTTGGGGCATATGTAGTGTTTCACAAACACATTTTGTTAATTATCAATTTATTTTGGGAATAAAATATTAAAAGTAAATTTATGCCCACTGAAAAAAATGAAATTTACCAACAATTTAGAAAAATAGGGTGGATCACATCTTGAGGTTGAATCTTGTCCTTAATTTTTTTTATCTGTGATTTTAGTCAAGTGTTTGAGGAAATTTGACAATAAGATAAATTTAATATAAATGATTTTGACACTTCCTGATTTTAAATACATATATTCATAATAATTACAATTCTATTAAATATTTATAGGACTAATTAAATTAGAGTAAAATGCATTAATGTAATTAACAAAATTCTAAGAGTAAAAGTTTAGATTTAATTTAAAATTTAAAATTTTAATTTAGACTTTCAGGAGGGACATACCATAGGTAAAAGTAAAATATTAATCTTAGAAAACTAAAGTTTTAAAAAAAAAATCATGGACAGGATTCAGCAGTGATCCTTTATTTTTTGTCAATATGGAATTAAACAAATAAACTAAAAGTTGCAATCATCTTACATTCCAGTATACAGCTTTTCATTAATCATTGATAAATCTCTAATGTCAAATCTTTATTTAATAAATAATTTTCTCATAGAAAAATTGTATTCTTTACTTTAATACATATGATTGCAAACAATTAATTCTCGTTTACTTATTACATCATTACTTGTTTAACAGAACCCAAAGGGAGGAAAAATGCAAAGAATAAAATCAGCACCACCAAGAACAAGGACAGCTAAAGATATGGTCAATGGTACAAACCTAAAAATGAAGGATTTGTTTGTGTCTAATGGACAGTCACAAATGCCTCTATCTGATACAAAAGATGTAAGTAGTTTTATTTTTGTACATCAGGATTGTGTGTGTGTGTGTGATAACCAATTTAAATTTGAAAGTTAGGGGAGACTATGAGCTTCAGTTTTAAGAAGCATTTCATATCCTTAAGTTTTGTCCATTCAAACAGGGTTAAATATTTTTCCACATGGATTATTTATTCTTGGTCACTTTAGATTATATAACATTGAAAATATACACAATTCTATCAACTTCCAACTATGTTTTCATTTATTTTAAGGCATATAAACAGGTGATGGAAAATGAAGGAAACTATTTCTTGCCAAAATTTTGAAAGTAGTATGATTAAAAATTTCTGACATGGGTTTTCAAAATTTTTGCTCATGTTTTTCTAAGAAAAGGGCAAGAATTTTCATTCTAATTACTAAATTTTTGGAGTCTTGTGCTCACTTAAATAAGTCATCTCCTGATGTTAAACTGCCAACTATGAGTGCTTATATTTTTTTATGTATTTTTATGCAAACTATTATAAGCATCATAGAATTCCTGACATCACTTTGGAAACAATAGCTGTGATGTTTCTTTGTGAAAATGTCCTGAAATCATACAAATGATATTTAGTCAGTTACGACATTTTCATACTATCTTACCTTGCATCCTGGAAACTTTGAAAAACCCTGGAATTTTATTTGGAACTTCAAGGGCCTGGGGAAAACCTTGAATTTGAAAATAATTTTAAATATTCTTGAAACCCTAAAATTGAATAAAGTTGATATCAGTTGTTGTTATGTAAATTCTAGATGATAACTATTGTAATCTAGAATATACTTAGAAAATCCTTAGAAATTCTTGAATTTGGAGACATCAAAATAGTGGCAGATCTGACAATTACATGAAAAGTTTTTTTTAACAAATCAAGAACCTTTTTGTTATATATTTTGTTATATATTGTTATATTTTGTTATATTTTGTTATATGTTGATTCTTTATTTATTACAGTTACACATTGTTAACAGTAGAACAAGTTATGTGAAGGATAGAGAAAGAATAGATTATGATGATCCACAAAGATATGGACAGGTGGGTATCATTAGGCCAACAAAAATATTGTCTGAGTTTTCAAGCCCTAAAAACATGCAGTGGTCAGTTGATGTGGATCCAATGTAAAAAGAATATTCCACATTTTTACATAAAGATTGAGCTAGCATTCACTTATGAAGTTGGCATAATTAGGCCATTTTTCACTGGAATCACTTTTCATGCATCCCCCTTTATTATGATATGGACCAATTATTTTTCAGTCCTTCTATGTGCCCTCATCAAAATAAAATATGTTAACATTAACATTAACATAACCTGCACACATAGACAGGTTAGGTCCAGTTTTGTAGTACAACAATCAAAATTCTTATATTTTTGTTTTTTGAAGTTTTATCTTTTAAGCTCTTTAATATTCTACAGATATGTTAGATAAGCTAAAGTTTGCAACCTAAATTAAAGATAATTTTTTTACCTTTACAGTGAATATAGATTCAGAAAATTTACTATATTTTGTAGGAAAAAAAATGTACCACTCCCTTGCAAAATTGTGAAAATGGCAATTTTTTGGCTTTTAATTCCCTTTAGATTAAGACCTTTGGGTGCTCACTGTATATTTTAGACCAAATAAATTATCAGTTGTAATACAATGTTGAAAGGTATTACTATCAAAGCCCATAAATTCTATGTTTCTGGTCAAATTTGTTTGAAAAATGGAATTTTTGGGGGAGTTTTTAAAAGTTTCACTCTTTTGATTTTTGATGTTTTTAATGTGTATATATTTTTTTAATTGCCTATGAAATGATGTTAAGTTGTATATCAGCTACAAAATTTCTCTTATTGTAGGTTCACAAATGTAGAAATTTGCACCCTTCCCCCTCTAATGCTAAATAATTACTGTTTAAGGTAGTACAAGAGTTTAAAACTGCAAGGTTAAAACTGTGCATCATTCTTGTCATCTGACAAAAAATGGAATTCACTTTGGCAATGTTGGCAAAATGATTTTTGATGTATAATTATAGTGAAAATTGATCAATTATGCCACTTTTCTTGGGTAACAATGCACAATATTGTACCTTTTCAGCAAAATTCTGAGATAATTTGTATAAAAATATTGCGAAAAAATCATTTTTTTCTCCATTTATTTAAAATAAGTTCGGTAACCCCCAACTTTTTATCATGAAAATCGGATGCAAGTATATTAGCTCATTATTTTCCAAATTTTCAAAAATTCTATCCGGTGTTACTAAAATAAATTGAAATTTTGTTAAAATTCTCTAATTTTCCTTATCATTTCAACCAAAATAGCTGATTTTTTTACATGACAGATTCCATGATTATAATGCCAGTGACCCCAACTTTTTATTTTATTTTTTGCATGCTCTAATAACAAAGTATAAGTCATGAAAATATCATAAAATTCTATATGACAGTTTTTAGATCCTGCACCACCGTAATGTGAATTTATGTTTATAATTCACTATATCAGACAAACAGAGGACCTTCTAAATAGAATTCAAATATTTAAGTGGGTTATTTTTGACATTATTACAAAATGGGGATTTTCTGATTTCATGATTTTCCACTGATTTGCCATTAAGCTGTAGATTTCTTTAAGAACTTTTATATATCTTTAAAATATGGATATGATATCTTTTCAAGTTGATTTAGTTATAAGAAAAATATGCTTTCAAGCATTTTAAGCAAATGACTCATAAAATGCAAAATGTTTACCACCCCATAAAGTACTCTACCCTTTGTCTTTTTACATTAACCTTGAATCAATCATGTCAGATCTGAACATCATAGTGAAAATGATATGAACATTTTTTCAGAAAAATCTGTTTGATCTTGATGCTGTTTTTGGACCAGAAACAGAGAACAGAAAACCTCAAAGGCCATTCAGTGCAAATGTACCTAGAAATCAACAGTCCAGAGCAAGACCACAAAGTGGACAAAGAGGTATAACTCTATCTACACTTTAGATAGAGATATGATTGTTGTTGTCTAATTTGAAAATGAAATAACTTAACTCAGATATATGTGAAATTGTGAAACAGAAAGATGGACAAGTTGATTTTGTAATTTTTTCTTGCCTGCAACAATAGTCACTGAAACACAGACGTAGGAATGATTAAGTTGCTGAAAGTTTGACAAAGTTATTACTCACTGGCAGTGGCAGCATTCTTAACTGTTTCTAGAACCTGATTTAACTTTTAACTATAAATACATTCGCACAGATCATCTTGGGTCTACAGATACCTTTTGTAAACAACAGAAGTACTTGTAGGTACTCCAATGAAGAATTTTGTAAGCAAATTTTGAATATTTTACGTGTTTTTGCAGTTTTCTCGAATTTTGGTTGCAATGAATCCTAAATAGTAGTCAAAGCGCCGTAACTCCAAAATAATTTTGGACTAGTTTTTCCTTAGCTCTTATAGAACTGGTAAATGCGAAGAAAATAAAATACTGGAAGTGGACTAATTGTAATTTTTAATGATGTTAATTTATCCTTAATCTTAATTTTTGGAAATTAAAAGTTTAATGTCTTATTGCTGAAGTAGATAACTATCTATTTGCACCATTATATTCATTCAATTCGAACATTCAATTTTTTCATTGGAGTACCTAGTACATGTTTCAGATGATCATGACATTGTTCAATTACTTTCAAATCAAGGCCAAATCTGGATCAGTTCATTTTTTGTCTTGATGTATTTTATGGGACGTATGGGAGTTTTCTACATGTCCATTGACCTTGGCCTCATTTTCATGGTTGAGTGACTTTGTAAAATTTGCATCAGTTTAGCATTCAATTTGACTTCTGAGCAACTGTAATGAATAAGCTCATCATATTTGGTCTGCTAGTACATTTAGGTGGTACTTGCTTGTGTGACATGTCATATAGCCTTGAGCTCAATTTCATGGTTCACTGGCGTCAATTTTTACATTCATTCTGATATCTGCACTACTAGAACACTGAGAGGCACCATATATGACCTATAGTTACTTAATTATATGTCTGTACACTTGTCATGTCAGCTTTGACTTGACCCTTAACTCATGATTCATTGACTTACTAGATATTATTTTACTTATAAATTGGATGCTTTTCAAAGGACACTGCAATTTGTTCATCATATGTTGGTAAAGATATGCATTTTTCAGACAAGAAATTCCTTAACTTATGCTATTTTAGTAACATACCATCAAATGCCAGTCTTGTTACTATCAGTTCAACCTGTTTTCTGGATTTTTTTGTCAGAGTGTTACAAACATTTATAGCTTATACTTGTGATATTACTCTTCTTGAATAATTTTTTTTTGTTTTCATTCAATGATTTTGATTACATTATAGCCCTTTTTACTCCTCTAAATAACAAAATACCAAAGTTACCTGTGAATTTATCTTCTGCATATGACCATCTCAACAACTAATGTCGCTTCATCGCAGTTCAATCAAAACATTACCAAAATATGTGTAAAAGTTGATAGAGAATGAATCACCAGTCAAAACTAAATGAATAGCCAGCAGGATCTCAGTTGGGGATTTTTTCTTTGAAACTTGTCAGTTTTTCACTCATGGGAAAAGACTCTGAAAGAGGCAGTTTTTTTAATGGGCTACATTTTCAGTGGTTCTTGTAAATTTTAATCTGATAGTTTACAAGGATAGGTTACAGAACAGGCTAGCATATCATTCTACAATAATGATTAGTTACATAAATGCTAGCCATTGTAATAACACAATTTTACACATTTACCACTTTTCTCAACACACCTGCAGATTTTCAGTATATCAATCTTTACAAGAATTAGATACAAGTGGAATTTTTAAAAGAATTTCTTCCATTGTGCATATTTTTTTTCTTGCAATTTAATACAAATACTGTTTTATGACCAATACTTTTAAGACAAATAACTTTTTCACTACACTTGAAAACATACGACTGAATATTTGTATGTACATATATGTGTTATAATGCTGAAAGCTCAAAGGTACACCTCAGATAAGGTGTAATTTTGGGATTTTGTCTTGCATCCAAAGTTATTTGCCATTTCAAAGTATTAATGGTATGCAATATGGGACTTTCGAGATAGGAACTCTCATGTAATTGAAGGCAGAAACGATCCCCTCAAATACCAGTGAGACAGAGTGACTGTTTTCTTGACACATTGAAATAAATATATACCACAATAAAAAACAAAATATTTATGAAATTGAAGTGTATACTTATAATTGTTCCTACATGACAATTCTTTAACTAAATTTCAATTGACGAAAAACAAATAACCTGAAGCGCTACAACAGATTCAATATAAATCCTCTTAGCTCAACAGTGTTCATTAATTAGTAATTCCTTCTCGATGTATTGAAATATTGATTTTTTTTAATATAGTATCAGAACTGGAGTACGGGTTGAACAGCACTCAGAAGTCTATTCATATTGCTTGTTATGTTTTTGGAGATGATTATTTTTTTTTTTGTTTATTTTGTGTAGCATTTCTCACCCAGAAATCTGAAAGACCTATGAAATATGAAACCACAAGACCAGTGTCTGGTAAAGTCCAGCAGAAGAAAACATCATCACAGAGACTAAGATCAGGTAGTGAACCAAATTTGGGACCCAAAGTTTTTCTGCCAATGCAGCCATCTCAGGAATCTCAACAAACACAGCAAAGTGAGGAGGATTGTAATGTAGAAAGCGACAAGGACAAAACTGACGTTAATGTAGAATATGATGATTCTGATAGTGATTTCGATTACGATGAGTACAACAAACCTCCAGTCCGAGTCCGAGTAGAATCAGCGCCGCAAAAGAGACCAGCACATGTTGATAAATTTGCCCAAGAATTATTACAAATGGAAGAAATGGAGAGAGATTTCAAAAGAAGTGCAATACAGCTACAGAAAAAGATTGGTATAGATCTGCATGGGATGGTGTCGTAGTCTTATCATACTAGAATTTTTTCTTTGAATGTCAATTATAGAAAAAAAAGTATAATACAACAAAAACAGTGTTGTAAATATATACCTGTACATGTATATTGCCAAAAAACATGACAGTGCTTGAATGTTTTAATGATATAACACTTATTTACAGTAAAGTGAAAGTAAAAAATAATTTATGCAGCATTTGTACGATTGTGAAATGTGTATCAAGATCAACATGGCCATGGATGAAAAATAATTTCTAAGGATGGTCACTCTTCAAGTTCATAATACATGTGTATCAAGGTTTTGAAATTTGTATTTTTATTTATTAGAACATCGATCATACATTATTTTAAGCAAAAACTATTGATAGGTCAATGAGTCCTTTGAGATGTAAGTGCCTGAAATTTTGGCGGGAAGTCGAACTCCTCTAGATTTGTCATTTACTTTGAATTAAGGCAATTGACCTCTGAAATACAATGAAGATATATCAAGAATTTCATCAAATATTGTAAAAAGTTTATTCAAAATGTATACTAACATATTTTGAAAAGAAAAGTTGGGGTCAGTGTACAAAATTTTCTAATGCATCGTGATGGATAACAAATGAGATTCCGAAAGACAAAGACAGTTTAAAAAACCTGAGGATTGACCATCCTTAAGTATCTATGATATGTAAATTACTGTGGGTTGTATATATTATGCAATTTTTATACGACCGCAAAAAAATTTGAGGTCATATAATGGTATGGCGCTGTCGTTGTTGTCGTCGTTGTCGTCGTCGTCGTCTGTAGACACTTTTGTTTTTGGTCAATAACTTAAGTTCCAGTCTATCAATCCTTATGAAATTTTAACACAATGTTCCTTGGCACAAAAGGAAGGCTTTGAGTGGTTTTGGATTTTGTGGCCCCTCCCGTTTTTAAAAAAGTGGGCCAAAAAGGGAAAAATTTGGTGTATTCACATAATTGGCTGTAGAATTTTTATTATTCATCGGATTTTGATGGGGTTTCTTGCAGTGTGCTCCTGAGAAAATATCCAATCAGTGGTGTGTCAACGGATTTCACGTCGCATGTACTGTTCATGAATAAATGGGGCCCAAAAAGGGGTGAATCACAAAAAAATTATTTTTTTTATTTCTAGTCCAATTTTGATGCAGTTTTTTTCAATGGATTCCTTATGAAAAATTAATATAGTGTTTAACTATAAAATATTTGGTAACATGTTTTCTTTCGGAGCTATGAGGGGCCAAAAGGGTCCAAAATTACAAATGTAGAGATTACATAAATTTTTTATTTCATCAGATTTCAATGGGATTTTTTTCTTTAGATTCCTCCTGTCTTAAGCTTTCAGTAGTATATATGTCAACAGATTTTATGTATCTCTGACAGTTCCGAGCTGTAAGGGGTCAAAAGGGCTTATTTCTAGTTTGTGTCAAGCTAATTACTGTTTCAGTCTCCTTATTGTGTCCATATAGTTACTGTGTTCACATTCACTTTATATTACATTTGTTCAAATTTCAGTGGTCAACATGCTGCGGTGGTATGATGCTGCGCTCCGTGTAGCGCTTTATTGGCATATGTAACCAATTATGGTCCAGAATTGTATATACAGCTGTTAATGGACATTTGCCATTATACTCGTTGTGCTACCAAAATTAAGATACAGGGATATCGTTTCCTGTTAAGAAAATGTAGGTCTTCAGCATTAAGCTATTATAAATCTGGTCGCCAGGGAAAACAATCTTTTTTTCTCTTGCCTAGCTTTGCAGATTTTTGTATCAGACATATTTGTAAGACTCTGAACATAGTTAATCTTAGAATTTTAGAACTGACCCAAAGAATGTAATAGAGATCATATTCTTTCTGAAGTTACTTATTTCAATAAAAAACTTCACAAGTCCTTGTTTATAGATTTAAGTACATAATCTTATATAAACTTCCAGTTACATTTCTAAAAGTATTGTGTACTTGTCAAAACATATCCGTCCAGCATATCAATTTCATGTTGATTTTTTACTATATTTTTATATGCCCGTCTAATGACGGACGTATTATGGTATACCAATGTCCGATTGTCCGTCCGTCCATCCATCCGTCCGTCTGTCCGTTCGTCTGTCTGTCTGTCCGTCCGTTTCATATGTTGTGCTCTAACTTGATAACCATATGGCAAATTCACTTCAAACTTTGCAGAGGTATTAGGTATGATGACCTCACGATCTGTATACTTTTTCGGGAAAATTCGATTTTTCTTGCAGGAGTTATGGGACTTTATTCGTCAATTTTAAGGCAATTTTTTACATGTCGCGCTCTAACTGGACAACCCTTTGGTCAGTTCACTTCAAACTTTGTAGAGGTATTGGGTATGTAGACCTCACGATCTGTATACTTTTTCGGGAAAATTTGATTTTTCTTGCAGGAGTTGTGGGACTTTATTCGTCAATTTTAAGGCAATTTTTTACATGTCACGCTCTAACTGGACAACCCTTTGGTCAATTCACTTCAAACTTTGTAGAGGTATTGGGTATGATGACTTCACGATCTGTATACTTTTTTGGGAAAATTTAATTTTTCTTGTAGGAGTTATGGAACTTTATTTGTCAATTTTAAGGCAATTTTTGACATGTTGCGCTCTAACTGGACAACCCTTTGGTCAATTCACTTCAAACTTTGTAGAGGTATTGGATATGACGACCACACGATCTGTATACTTTTTAGGGTAAATTCGATTTTTCTTGTAGGAGTTATGGAACTTTATTCGTCAATTTTAAGGCAATTTTTTACATGTCACGCTCTAACTGGACAACCCTTTGGTCAATTCACTTCAAACTTTATAGAGGTATTGGGTATGATGACTTCACGATCTGTATACTTTTTTGGGAAAATTTGATTTTTCTTGTAGGAGTTATGTGACTTTATTCGTCAATTTTAAGGCAATTTTTAGCTCACCTCGCTAATGCCAGGGTGAGCTTTTGCTATCACTTTGCGTTCGTCATCCGTCCGTCGTCCTTCCGTTCGGCGTAAACTTTTCATTCAAAGATCTTCTCCTCTGAAACTACTGGGCCTATTGGAACCAAACTTGGCCACAATAGTCTTTGGGTGGTCCCTTACAAAAAAGCTGTTGTTCAGGTCCGCGCGATATCCAATATGGCTGCCAGCGGGGAACATAATTTTAACATTGGACCCTATGGGAAAACACATTCAAAGATCTTCTCCTCTGAAACTATTAATGCAATTGGCACCAAACTTGGCCACAATAGTCCTTTGGTGGTCCCTTACAAAAAAGCTGTTTTTCAGGTCCTCGTGTTATTCAAGATGGCCGCCAGCGAGGAACATAGTTTTAACATTGGACTCTATGGGAAAACACATTCAAAGATCTTCTTCTCTGAAACTACTGAGCCAATTGGCACCAAACTTGGCCACAATAGTCCTTTGGTGGTCCCTTACAAAATAGCTGTTTTTCAGGTCTGCGCGATATTCAAGATGGCCGCAAGCAGGATACATAGTTTTAACATTGGACCCTATGGGAAAACACATTCAAAGATCTTCTCCTCTGAAACTATTAAGCCAATTGGCACCAAACTTAGCCACAATAGTCTTTTGGTGGTCCCTTACATAAAAGCTGTTTTTCAGGTCCGCGCGATATCCAAGATGGCTGCCAGCCGGGAACATAGTTTTAACATTGGACCCTATGCGAAAACACATTCAAAGATTTTCTTCTCTGAAACTATTAAACCAATTGGCACCAAACCTGGCCACAATAGTCCTTTGGTGGTCCCTTACAAAAAAGCTGTTTTTAAGGTCCGCGTGATATTCAAGATGGCCGCCAGCAGGGAACATAGTTTTAACATTGGACCCTATGGGAAAACACATTCAAAGATCTTCTTCCCTGAAACTACTGAGCCAATTGGCATCAAACTTGGCCTCAATAGTCCTTTGGTGGTCCCTTACAAGAAAGCTGTTTTTCAGGTCCGCGTGATATTCAAGATGGCTGCCAGCGGGGAAGATAGTTTTAACATTGGACCCTATGGGAAAACACATTCAAAGATCTTCTCCTCTGAAACTACTAAGCCAATTGGCACCAAACTTGGCCACAATAGTCCTTTGGTGGTCCCTTACAAAAAAGCTGTTTTTCAGGTCCGCGCAATATTCAAGATGGCCGCAAGCGGTGACATAGTTTTAACATTGGACCCTATGGGAAAACACATTCAAAGATCTTCTCCTCTGAAACTATTAAGCCAATTGGCACCAAACCTGACCACAATAGTCCTTTGGTGGTCCCTTACAAAAAGCTGTTTTTCAGGTCTGCGCGATATTCAAGATGGCCGCCAGTGGGGAACATAGTTTTAACATTGGACCCAATGGGAAAACACATTCAAAGGTCTTCTTCTCTGAAACCACTGAGCCAATTGGCATCAAACTTGGCCACAATAATCTTTTGGTGGTCCCTTACAAAAAAGCTGTTTTCAGGTCCGCGCTATATTCAACATGGACGTCAGCAGGGAAGATAGTTTTAACATTGGACCTTATCGGAGATCTTCTCCTCTGAAACTACTGAGCCAATGGAATCAAACCTGGTCAGAATAGTTTTTATGTGGACCCCTGAAAAGAAAAATGTTTTTTTTTTCTCAGGTTCCCACTTTATCCAAGATGGCTACCAACAGGGAACATATTTTAACGTTGGACCCATGCAGAACACTAACAGACATCTTTTCCCCTTACACTAATTGGGCATATTGGAACTATAGTTTTATTATATACATGTATATGGGCTTTCACATAAAATGTCTATGTTAATCAAGGACCAGGTGAGCTATACAGGCTCTTGAGAGCCTCTTGTTTACATGTCGCACTCTAACTGGACAACCCTTTGGTCAATTCACTTCAAACTGTGTAGAGGTATTAGGTATGATGACCTCACGATCTGTATAATTTTAAGGTTAAATTCGATTTTTCTTGTAGGAGTTATGGAACTTTATTTGTCAATTTTAAGGCAATTTTTTACATGTCGTGCTCTAACTGGACAACCCTTTGGTCAATTCACTTCAAACTTTGTAGAGGTATTGGGTATGATGGACTCATGATATGTATACTTTTTCGGGAAAATTCGATTTTTCTTGTAGGAGTTATGGGACTTAATCGTCAATTTTAAGGCAATTTTTTTCATGTCACGCTCTCACTTGACAACCCTTTAACCAATTCACTTCAAACTTAGTAGAGGTATTGGGTATGATGGACTCACAATCTGTATACTTTTTTGGGAAAATTCAGTTTTTCTTGTAGGAGTTATGGGAATTTAATTTTAAGGCAATTTTTTACATGTCATGCTCTAACTTGACAACTCTTTGACTAATTCACTTCAAACTGTGTAAAGATATATGGTATGATGGCCTTATGAACTGTATACTTTTTCTTAAATTTTGATTTTTCTTGCAAGAGTTATGGAACTTTATTCATGAATTCTAAGGCAATTTTTCACATGTTGTGTTCTAACTTGACAACCCTATGGCTAGTTCACTTCAAACTTTGTACAGGTATTGGATATGATGGTTTTATGGTCTGTATACTTTTTTGTGAAATTCAGATTTTTCTTGCAAGAGTTATGAGACTTTATTTTTCAAATTTAAGACAATTTTATGCATAATGCACTCTAACTGATTAATATTTTGATCAGCTGACTTCAAACTTTGCCGATTGATTTATTAAAGAGATCTCATGCTTAATTGGGCAGTTATATGTGCATTCTAAATTGAGAACCACATTCTTTAATCACTTAAAGTTTTGAAGGGGTGACGACGGGCGTATCATGCGACTTGGCGCAGCTGTTTATTTATACATGTCAATATGTTTTGAAATGTGTTAAAATATTCATTCTTTTACAATATATATATATTGGATATGTATTTATGTTTATGTATATTATGTTGTGATCTTTTACACTGTATTTTTTTAATACCGAGGATATGTATAGTTTTTTCAGTGTAATTTGTACAACTCCTATTAGCTTCAATACTCTCTGGACTGGAGAAGGGTCATGTCATTATTAGTGAGTTAAGGCATTTATAAGTGAGACTTTAGATTTAAAATTGATGTAAATCAAACTATGACTTCAAAATTAAAAAAAAAGACAGAAATGAAAATCTACCTTTACTTATGTAGTATTTAAGTTGGATCACTCTATAAGTTGAAAATATTAAGAATTTGGGGCTATTTCACAAGTTAAAAAAATGAAGAATTCATACACATGTTTCAGTTCTGCAATTTATAATTTTGATTAAAAAATTATGACTAGGCCATTGTACTACATGTAATATATAATTGGTCGTAAAAAAATTACACAAATCTGAAAAGGATATTCAAGATAAATAGAATTGCATCTTTAAAAGAATTTTGGAAAATTGGGACTTAATGTATGGAATATCATTATGTATTTCCATTGGATTAAAGACAGTTTTAAAAACACTTACAAG
>MJUU01009977.1:91873-113766 GCA_002080025.1 Modiolus philippinarum | reverse complement strand
GTTCCACCCCCTGGTGGGAATTTTTAATGGAATAGCCCTTATAATTTCACCAATGAAAGTTTACTTTGTGTTATCAATGTAAGTTTAATTTATGTCATAAAATGATGATTTCACCAATGGAAGTTTACTTATTTATAAAATGTTTATTTTACCGATGGAAGTTTATTTTGAGTCATAAAATGTTAAATTGGTGGTCAAACTTGGTTGTGTGATTTTGAAGCATCAGTGAATTCCTGTAAGAAAGGAACAATGTTCTTGGATATTTCAGTTTGAATGTTTGAGGCCTGTGAGTAGGGATTTGCATACCACAATGACTACTTATATATTCTACACAAAAAACGAGATTCTTTATACAAAGTTTATGTAACTAGGATTTCAATTACAATGAATTTGATGTTTAAACAGATGATATAACCTGAATCCATTATTGATGAGCAAGATTTTAAAAGTTAGAAATGAATGCTAATTCACTGGGATTAATAATATTCTATGAAAAACGAATATGTGACAAGATCTGAAACTCATAGCTTCTCATACATTTGTTACAAGACAACCTTGGAAGGTCACAACAAACAACCTGACAAATTTAACCTGATTTTTTTTTTACCAAAGACAACTGATCAAAAAGTCATCTAACAGTCAACATGAGGTTGTGCAGTTAATCCGATTTTATCTGTGCAGCAAAATGACATAACTGATCCTGCTACATAAATAACAATAAATTGCAAGCCTGCAATTTACAATGTACCTGAAATTGCAATTGCAATTTACCTGTAAGCCAGAATGGCAGTGATGACCAACATGATAACCAAGGGATAGACAAGATTTATTTAGTAATAATGTCTAACTTGACAATTAATTGATAAGTAAGTTTACCTGTCATTCAGAATGGGACTAATGACTGGTGTGACATTCGATATTTACCTGTCAATCAGAATGGTAATGCATAAATTGACGTGACAACCAAGATTTACCCGTCATGCAAAATAGTAACAATAACTGGTGTGACAACCACAGTTTACCTGTCAATCAGAATGGTAATGTCTGAAGTGATAACAAAGATTTACCTGTCAATAAGAATGACATGACTTTCAATCGGAACAGCAGTAATGTCTGACTTGACAATCAAATGAAAACCAAGGTTTACCTGTCAATCCAATGGCAATGACAATTTACATGACAAGATATACTTTTTATTCAGAATGGAATAATGACAGAATTGAAAACCAAATGACAACCAAGATCTGAATGAAAATAATTATCTAAAATGCTAACCAAGATTTACTTGTCAATCAGAATGACAATAACAACTAACATGACAACCAAGACTTACCTGTCAATCAGAATGGTAAAACATATATGACTGACATGACAACCAAGATTTACCTATCAGAATGGCAATTCATACATTTTTCACCATGACAACCAAGATTTAACTATCAGAATGGCAAAACATACATTTTTCACCATGACAACCAAGATTTACCTGTCAAAATGGTAATTATGACTTACATGACAATCAAGACATACCTGTAAATCAGAATGGTAATACATACATTGACCAATGTGACAACCAAGATTTAACCATCAGAATGGTAATAATGACTGATGTCACAACCAAAATTTACCTGTCAGAAAGGTAATTATGACTGGCAAGACAACCAAGATTTACCTGTCAATCAGAATGCAATATCAACGGACCTAATTACCATTTTATAACCAAGATTTACCTGAAAACAAAATGATACCTAAAATTTACTAAAATGATAATTTACCTGACCAGCAAAATGACAATAAGGATAAACTGACAAAAATAATGACATTTTACCCTATTATACATCTCCCATTAATGGTAATTAAAATAAATTTGTTTTCCCATAAAATTGAAAAATAACATAGATTACTATCTACTAGGGAAATGAATCACACTGAAGTTCTAGTACCCAACATGTCTATAACATGTATAGAACACATTTGAAACACTACTAGTTTTCTATTATTAAATTAGAATTATATCTTGGTAATTTATAGATCTCTGATCTCAAAAACCAAAAAAATAGCATAAAATATTGGTTTAGAGCATTTTATATATGTCATTTGTTTATCTTCATATTATTTCTTAAGTTAAAGTGTATTTTCATAATTAATACATTGTATATATTTTAGGAAAAGTAATAAAAGGGATTTAAAATTTCATTAAATGGAAAGTCATATTTCTATCACCAGAGCATTCTTGTTCATATTTGTGTAAATAGCACCATATGAAATAATAAATACATAAAATGATATCACAAGTGTTATATACAAGACCGGTTTATTTCTACATGAATAAAAGAAGGATTTCAAACTCTTTCTTGAATTAAAAACAGAAAAGTTACAAGATTATGCAATGACAGTGAGACAGAACAAGAGAAAAGTATAGGGGGGAAACTTTTAGATAACTAAGAATTGAAGTGATGTAATCTGCAGTTCTTTAGAATATTTTAAATCTTTTCTTGAACTATTCTGTCTAAAATATGAATTATGCTCATAAAATGCAGATCTTAAACAAGATTTGAATTGTTTTCAATTCATCTAAAAAATATTCAGAAATATTTTTCAGCATTTGTTTCATGTGATTACATGTTCTAACAAAGTACTAGTTAAATTTTGCTTAAAAATCATATTGCCTTTAAATTTTGATACAGCAAATCCTGGCTTGTTTAATTCATAGCTCTGTCTGAATACAAGGGAATTACATGAACTGTTAACAAATTTAAAGAAAATTTTATTTTATTGTAAAAATTCTCAAAAAGATCAATTCAGAGTTAACCACTGGTGATCTATACTTTTTACTGCTTGATTGAAACTGAATTAAAACAAACTATACACTAGAATACAAAATTTTTCTGTATTCAATATGTATATAAAAATTTGTAAAATGATATGAATATACATGATGAATTATAAAATGATAAATTATTTACATGATTATCATAAAAAAAAAAATATTACAATAAAATGGGTAAAAATTTTTTTTGTGTTTTCTAGCAAAATTTGAAAACATCTTTACATATATATATTGGCACATCTGTGTAATATCGAGTATACAGTTACATATTTTAAGACCTGAAATACGACATGGGTAGATGTTCATTTACTTAAAAAAAATACAACATATTTGCTACATTTACATATAATAATGGCAAAAGCCAAAAAATATCATTACACATGCAATTTAAGCTATCATCCTAAAAATTCCACATAAATTTACAAACCCATACAGCCCTATTTTGAAAATATTCCAAACGTCATTTAATATCATGTTACACTATGTTTTACATTTGTAATATTCCCGTGATTTCTCTGTTATAGCTTGTAAAAATATTGTCATATTTCTATTTAATTCATCTATGTCATCTGCTAACTGATTCAATGTCATTTCATTCTTGTTAAAATCTTCCTGCATTTCTGAAAATAAGGAGAATAAGAGCCATACATTTACATTCATCCATACAAAAAAACTCACACACAAAGACTTTCAAAAGAATAAAATAGCTACAAAATAATAATAGCTGTTTAAGAACCCAGTTGCCTGCATACTTAATTTCTAAGCCCTTTCATTGAACTAACAGTAGATCTGAAACTTTCTTACACGAGAGATTTCTTCATATTAAGACTCAGTGTCAAATATATGGTATGGTTCATGAGAAAAAGGAAATCACTTGATGACACCTCTTCCTACAAGAAACTGACATGTGGCAGATTTGAAACTGTCTTGTATAATAATGCTTCAGAAAGATTGCCTTAATGGTTAAAGAGAAAATTGTGACAGAAATCATTTGTAAGGTCAAGGAGCAAGACAGATACAGTAAATGGGAAATTTTGGCTGTAGTTTTATTTTGGCATATTTGGTGCCTACCTTCAAAACACTAATATTAAACACACCAAAATTTATAATGCTCAAAATTGAGAAACTATTATATAAACTGTGAACCAAGTATTAGTTAATTTTTTCCCTGGACAGGGTAGATTTTCTTTTATTCTCTACCAAAATTTCAATAAAATTTCCACATGAGATGGACATGAACTGTTTCTTTACATTTTATCGTCCTTTATATCAAGTAAAACACCAAAGTAAAACACAATTGTTTTACCAAAGTGCAAAAAATAAAACATGCACATTTTAAAACAAAACTGCCAAAATATCCCAATTTACGGTAGTCATTCCTTCCATGTCTCCAATGTGAGACACATGTGACACAAAATGTCTTTAACTTTCTTAATATCTCAATTCTATATTTGCATGAGATCAAAGTGAGCAGTAATATGTAAAATCCATGGGCAGTATGATAAGGCCACATCAAATTAATTAATAGATTCTCATCCCCTTCCGCCCCATTTTTTTCTAAGCTCAGTTTTTCTTTTCATTTTCATTTATAGAGCAATTTTCTTTAAATTCCTATCAATTTTAGTGAAAATCAGTAAAAAAATAAAAAATAAAACCCTCCCACCCACCCCAGATTTTTTGTGACAGGTGGATGAGAATCTACAAATTAACTTGATAGGGCCTAAGCTTGCAGGCAGAAACAGATCTATTGCCATTCTGGATATGTTGTTGTGTCTTTATCATTCTTAAGTGATCTATTTTATCAGAATTCATTGAATACATCATACAAATTTAATAAACTGGACAATAAATATTCAAGATGGTATAATTTTATGAAACTTACTGCACTTTGGTAAACGACAATTTTGTTTACTTATTCAGCAGTTATTTCATTTTCATTTCAGAAAGAGATTTTAGTAACTTTTATCAACCATGAAATGCTACAAGATATCAAACATTTGGTCCCTTAACATGAAAAAGAGTGGACCACAAAACCCTATCTTGAAAGTGATGCTCCATAATCTAAAGAAATATTGTATATCAAATTGCATACACAAAAATCTAAAATTACAATAAAGTCCAAATATTTCCAGATTCAGTTGAAAAATTGAAATTTTGGCCTCAAAAAGGCTCTTAAGTAATGTTCAACAAATTATCAGAGCTGCATATCACAATCTAACTTACTTCTTAGTTTATCTAATTTATTGGTTGTCTCCCCTGCCAATCTATCTGCTCTGTCTTTTAAGACTTGTGCTTTGGCTCTTGATGCTTTTGTTAAATTATATTTTGAATCTAGTTCTGTAGCAGTGGGGTTGTACGTGATTTCCAACTCGTTGGCTTTCTGCAAATAGACAAAAAAGAACTGAATGTTAATTACTAAAACAACAGCTTATTTGACTCATATACCTTAATACCTCTTACTTTCAAATAAACCTTTCACAGTAACTAAGGTATTTGTAATTAAATAGACCCTGGAAGGTGTAAAAGCTTGATATTATTTTAGTAAGTGCAAATATCATTTTGAACACCCACTAGGTCATACCAGTCTACAAGTTGATTATTTATATATGCATAATTATACCAATTTCAGGTTTAACAGTAAAATTTCTTTAGTGAAAAGAAAATATAACATGTTCGACTAATACAACTGAAAGACATACATTTGACATTCATAAACCAGCTCATACTTGGATAACTTGAACACAACCTATCATTTGTTGTCACATAAATTAAATAGGAACTTTCATTAGCTATATGAATCTGCAATGTTTATGACTTTAAATGTAACCAACGAAACATGTCTTTTTATTTTTCATGACTTTATAACAATTAAAAGAGAGGTAACTCTTTGTATTATTTGTTCTCATTGAAAATACAAAGCAAATATCTAAAAAACAAGATGTGTTTTGTGAAACACTTATGCCCCTGAGTAGAAGTTAAGAAAAAACATTTAGTAACTTTGAACAACAATAAATGTCCTTCTGACAAAATATTTAGTAGAAATAAATTCTGGTATTAACTGAAAAGTTAAATCACATCAATGATGACTGCAATTGGATGCAAACACAGAAGTCACCCAACTGACCCTCTACAATAATTATCCAAGAATGGTTAAGAAAACAGTTTTAACCCCCTTTTTTTGGAACATTTAAAGTTAACTAATTGTGTTCTGTTTATCAGTCATTATCATCATTTGATTACATCAGGAATATTTTCATATACTCCATCAATACTGGTTCCCAAAAGTGGAGGAATATATAGAAGAGAGGAATGTGATAATATATATTTTTAGTAACGTCCCTCATCATTGTATATATAATATATATTTTAATACATGTAAAAAGAAATTGAATAAATGAACAAAATATGCTGAATAATTTATAAGACCTTTTTACAAGATAAATTCTATAGATATCAAAAAACATTTTATCCCAAATGAGTTAAATGTTTCTATACATTCAAACAAAAAAATAATTTGATTTTTTGGTGAAACTTTACCGGACATTCACCTGCCGAGGTCAAGGTCACCTAGTCAAATATTCTGGTACCAACTGAAAGGTCTCTCCACAAGGAATACACATGCAAAATATGAAAGCCCTATCACTTACCATTCAAAAGATATACTCAATGTTAAAGTTTTTATGCAGTTGTTCAGANTCCAAGGTCCACAATCTAGGACATCTTTGACAAATTGTGTATAAATAGGAATAGTGTCACGTGACCAATACATGAATATTTATAAGTAGGATTCCAATTATAATTAGTCTATTTTATAAATCATAATTGGCATGTTTTTTTTTAAATTTCCTTTGCTAATTGCCCATTTCCTTTACTCTAATCAATAATTACCACTCACATTAATTATGTTTACCTGTAAATCAGATGACTGTGAAAATAGGGGATTCCCCATTTTACCTGTGTATACAATCTTCGAAGATCTTAAGTGCAGCAAGTTCTATGTTTAATCATAAGTTTTATTGAAGTAAGAACAACAAATCAATAAAGAAGAAACACAATTTCTTGTAGTAAATATTTCATTTCAGCAAATAACAGCGGTTGGACATTCATACATGTGATCTGTGTCGGTATCGATCTGTTACAAAAATACACTTGTCAATATTATGCAATTGTCAAAATTTTATCCTTTTGTTTTGCAATAAACCTCTCTGTTTTGCTTATAAACGAAACTTTCATGCATTTTTTGCAAATTTTCTTTTGCTAATAAGCGAATTTTGCCATTAACTGCTTTGCGATTAACAGGAGAATTTAACGTTATTTGAATGGGAAATGGATCGGTGTTTTGATTTCTTTTGCAATTAACCGAATTTTGCGATTATCAGGTTTGCGATTAAGTGGAATCCACTGTATTTGACATGGTATGGCATGTATGGTTTCAATTATTCATTTTGTTTTTGAATGTCTTTATAAAACATCTTGCTGTATACAAAAATAATTTCCAAATCTTTCAATGGCTATAGAAAAAAGTTCCACAGTATTTTAATCAGATGTCACCTGTGCATTTTTGTGTAATAATCAACTTGAACTCATTGGAAAACAATTTGTTTTCATTGACAATTATAAACCTTGTTTTCAGTAATGACAGTGATACTTTAAGTGTTCTATCTAGTCTATACAAAAGGCAACTTTGTTTTCAGTATTTGGACATTCTACATGTTCTTCTTTTGGGTATTTGGTATTTTAGGTACTTTGCGGTATTTGGACATATTGGTAATTTTGCGGTATTTGGACAAACCGGAAGTGAGAAAGTTTGTTTTCTTTTTCACCAAACGGAGGTGTTTGCATGGATTTCTAAAGTTTCTCTTTAATATTTTGATGAATAAAGCTAGCGGTTATTGAAATCAAACCATCTATGCACTAACCAAATAAGGTTTTAACTATGCTTTGAAAACACCTATTTTTTTCAATTCGCCAATGTGGCGAATGAAGATGAAACTTTCTTCGCCACTCAAGATTTCAATTCGCATCTGGCGACGTGGCGACCTTCTAGCGCCAACACTGATTAGAAGGTCTTGCCACAATTAATGAACATGCAAAATATGAAAGCCATATCACTTACTATTCAAAAGACATAACCATTGTTAAATTCTATAATTTTTATCAAAAAGTCCATCACATGCCAAGGTCAAGGTCACGAGGTCAAAAATTTTGGTATCTTTGAAAGGTCTTGCCTCAAGGAATACACATGCAAAATATGAAAGCCCTATCACTTACCATTCAAAAGATATACCCAATGTTGAAGTTTTTGTAGACAAACAGACAAACGGACAGACCAAAAACTAGATGCCCCCTGAATCTTCCAATTCTCAGGGGCACAAAAATACAGATTAATAAGAGATGTTAACGCCAACTTCAGTTAAGTAGTAAACTTATAAACATTTATTTAAATCTTGATACCACAACATCGAAATCAACATAGTTTTAATGCATTTTAAAAACTAACTCTTACGGATTCTCCGTAATTTTCACGGACTTGGGGTCAAAATTACCGCATTACGCTCATTAGTCCAATCGTTATGGATTTTCATTCGCCGCTGTTCAAGTTTGCAAAACGCAGATTTCTTTCATTGCTGTTCCATACCATTTTTCTAAATTATAAAAGGGATGTTGCTTTCTGGTTTGTCGGACCTTTTCCTTGTGGATTAAGTAGACTTATCTATCTCTAAAAAGATGAAAGTTGCCAACTTTGTCGCAACACAGTCTGAGAAGCAGTCTGCCGGGCCTTCTGCCACAAAAAAAAACTAAACGAAAGACTAAGGTTCCACGCAGAATATTCCATAGAATGGCATTGAATATTTCAATCATCCCGAGTGCAAAGATGAGCTCAAGTTAATATGTTGAGCACGGCGGTATGAATGTTTAGGTAAACCTTTGAAGGGTGTATGGTTTTCACTATACTAGTTTGTCTATCTGTCTTTGACTTTTCAGGGCTGTACACCACAAACAATAGAACGTAACCGAATATTTTATTGGTCACAACAGATCAATAATGCATGATTTTTAAAACATTACATCGTGTACAATATTTCAAGAAATTCTGTAATTTGCACATTATTTTACCACTCAGTGATATAGATTCAATAAATATAATATTTTTTTTATGATTACTGAGAGAAGACCAAAATTACTGAAAATTCAGTTGATAGTTACCGATTGGAGCCGAAAAGGGTTGGCATTTATGTAACTAAAAATAGTAATGGTGCATTACATGATACCCCGCCAGGTTTCACAAAATTTCTAAGTTAAAAGGGGCATAACTCAAGAACAATGTGTACCGCTGAACCCAAAATTATATTTGGCCTATGTTTTGTAGTAAACAATTTACATACCAAGTTTGAAGACAGTGTGTGATTTCATTCACAAGTTATTAGTATGAAACCCTAAAATTTGCCAAATTTCAAAATTTCAAGTGGCATAACTCCAGAACCCCTTGAACCTCTGAACCCAAAATAGAACTTGACTTGTTTTGTGGTAAACAACTTACATACCAAGTTTGAAGACTTTGTGATATTTTGTTCACAAGTTATCAGTCGGAAACCCTAAAATTCACAAAATTTCAAAGTTTCAAGGGCATAACTCCAGAACCCCTTGACCTCTGAACCCAAAATTGAACTTGACCTGAGTTTTGTGGTAAGCAACTTGCATACCAAGTTTGAAGACCTTGTGTTATTTCGTTCACAAGTTATCAGTTGGAAACCTTCGGGGGACGGAGGGACGGACACACGACTGAGGGTATCACATAATACCTCGCCACTTTGTGTGGCGGGGTACAAAAAGTAAAATGGAATGGCTATGATGGCAAATTCTAAAACCAAATGCATATGTTGCATGTCATATCAAGATTTTTAAAATAGTCTATAGATTTAAATGATTGTCACATTGCTGTATAATCAGACGTCAATTTATTTCCCAACAATGAAATGTCATAAATTGGTATAAATGTTCTGTGGAATCAATAAATCTATTGAAACTTAAATGTGCCATTCCAGCTGTACAAGGCTTGTGAGACACTCTTACAGTGTACCCATAGTTGGACCTATAGATAGACAGAGTTTAATAAAGGTAAAACTAAAGCTGCAAGAGTATGACACAGATTGGCTGTATAACCAGCTTGTATTTTAACATTAGTTTTTTATGTCTCCATGTTGAAAAGTCCTAGAAACCTGCAATAAACAGAGCCGACAACAACCCCTCATGTTTACACACACCCAGAGTGCTGTACTGAAATACAAAAATTGCATTCTATTGAAGAAGAAAACTTACAGTTTCAGCAATAAGTGCTGTCTCACTAGCTCTTCGGACTGCATCTTCAGCCTGTTTTACTCGAACATCATTTTCAATGTATTTTTTCTTCAATGCCTCTAATCTTATTTGTAGTAGTTCTATAGCTTTAAGTGACATATTGGATTTCCCTCCTGCAGCTGAAGCTTCTGATTCAATCTGATAAAAAAAATATTGAGATTCTTCATAAATTTTACAATATGATATCTATTTGAAGTGTTCATATTACAATTATTCATATCTTTAAGTGAGGGAGGAGTTATAATAAGTTAATGTGTATAACTAACCAGAAATACCATCACCAGGTTTATTTCACCTTGATTACACCAGACTTAGATCCAAGGCTTTCTTAACTACATGTAATTTTGGATGTACTTCATGTATGAAAAAAAACTAAATGTGATACATGTAACTAAAACACAACTGAGGGTCTGGGCGACTATATGTGTGTAAAATCTGGATGCACTTGCAGATGCAGATGATTGTTAAATATCCAGTGGCTAGGACTTCTGCTTCTCTCAACTTAATCCTTGTCCTGATGTTTGACAAAAGTCATAATCCTGCACTAACATTAAAAGTCAAAATTCCCTTTACCGGTAGATTTCAACAGCTATGAAACAGTATCCAAAAGTCTGGTATCCATGACTTCATGTTGTAGAAAAGAGAGAGAGACAGAGAACATATTCAGTCCAATTATTCCACTAAATTAAAGAACCTTAGTGAGCAAGCTCACATACCCCACACCCCCACATATCAGAAAATCCTGCACTATTTAACTCCATAAGCAATATAATACATAAAAATGACAAAATTCATCAATGTGTAATTTTGTCAAAAATCAAAATCAAAGTAACATGCAAATCTTTGATATATGCACAATCAACCTGCAAAATAAAAACTTCGTATCTTAAAAAGTGTATGAGGAGTTATCCGGACAAATGATGTATCCTATCAGCAATATTATGCATAAAAATGACTAAGTTCATTAATGTGTATTTTTGTCAAAAATGATAAAAAATCAAAATCAAAGTAGCATGCACATCTTTGATATATGCACAATCAACCTGCAAAATAAAAACTTCTTATCTTAAAAACTGTAGGAGGAGTTATCCGGACAAATGATGTACCCCCTTAGTGATGACAGACGGACAGACCAGTCAAAAATTATATACCCTCCGCAACTTCGTTGCGTTGGGTATAATTATGCTGGTCAATTTGAATTTTCCCACTTTTACATAAACAATGAATCGTGAAGGAGGAGATGTGTCACTGAGCATGAAACTATCCCTTAGTCTGATTACTTACTTTTGATTGTGTAAGTCAATTTGTTATTTTTCATTCAGCAAATCTTAGTGCAACTGATATTAAATTAATAGTGTAAAAATATTAATTCACACTAAAATATCCTACCTGAGTGAGATCAGCATTAGCACCAGTAATATCCTGATCAGCTTTATTGATGGCTGCTGTAGCAGCATCCTGTGCTGCTGTAGCTCCTTGTAAGTTGTTCAAAACATCCTGAGCTTTTCCTAAAATTTTGTTTGCATCAGTCCTAAAAATAGAAATACAATATTCTTTTTAAATTCCTTTATCTTTATAAAGTTTACTTACTTTGAGGATTTATATAAATACTCTTAAAATTCTATTCAAATTAATGTATTTCATTTTAAATTGCAACATTTGGGTTATTGGATGTGGTTTGTTTCCATTGATTTATTCACTTTTTTACCTTTTTGGGGCCATTTAGGGCTTGCTATATGGTGTGAGGTTCCTCATTGTGTTGAAGACTGTACGGTGACCCCTAGATGCTTTGTTTTGGGTCGTTTTAACCTGGATATGGGGTGTTGTCTCCTTGACATTTACCCTATTTCCTTTCTTTTCCATATTTCACTTATATTTGACATATTATTACATACATAGGTAATCAAGGATTACAGAGTTCGCCTCGTTATGGCACTTTGTCAGAGTAACCAAATTTTGCCTGGATGCTGATCTACCATCCGAGATGTATGCATATGTAAGGTTACAATGATCCTACCATGTATAGTGACTGAGATCTGAACTCGGACGTAAACTTGAATGTAAGTCATTCAAGCGGAAAATATAGGTCAAAGTGACCTAATTTTGCCTGGATGCTGACCTCCCATCAGAGTGGCATGCATATGCAAGGTTACAAGATCCTACCATGTATAGTGACTGAGATCTGAACTCATCCAAAAACTTGAATGTTAATCAATCAAGCATTAAATATATGTCAAAGTGACCTAATTTTGCCTGGATGCTGACCTACCATCAGAGTGGCATGCATATGCAAGGTTACAAGATCCTACCATGTATAGTGACTGAGATCTGAACTCATCCAAACTTGAATGTTTATCAATCAAGCATTAAATATAGGTCAAAGTGACCTTATTTTGCCTTGATGCTGACCTAACATCAGAGATGCATGCATATGCAAGGTTACATGATCCTGCCATCTATAGTGATTGAAATCTGAACTCGTCCAAATACATGAATGTAAATCAATCAAGTATAAAATATAGGTCAAAGTGACCTAATTTTGCATGGATGCTGACCTACCATCAAAGTTTCATACATATGCAAGGTTACATGATCCTACCATGTATAGTGACTGAGATCTGAACTCGGACGTAAACTTGAATGTAAGTCATTCAAGCGGAAAATATAGGTCAAAGTGACCTAATTTTGCCTGGATGCTGACCTACCATCAGAGATGCATGCATATGCAAGGTTACGCGGACGCCGGGGGTACTCCAATAGTCCTCCTCAACTTCGTTGAGGCGAACTAAAAATCCTGCTTTGCTTGCATATGAAATATCATTCTTTGCAATATTAGGTAAGAATTTGGTTTTATAACAAAATGTATTTGAATATGTGCACCAATTGTTGGTCTATTTTTAAATTTGAAATATCAACCAACTTTCAGTTTTCTATTTAAAATTAAAAACAAAGTTTTTGAATTATAGTCCAAATTCGTACAAATGCAAATATTTAACAGTTATGAAATATGTAATTTCTCTTTCAGAAATACTGTTATTTTTGATAATTACTTTGCCATTTCTGCCCTTTCTTTGAGTTTCTGTGCTTTGACTAGATCATCACCAGTGGCATTCAATATGGCATCAATGTTCTGTAATCCTTGTATTGTCTTATTTATCTGTTCTGCCAAACTTATGATCTCGTCTGGGGTCAAGGAGATTGTCATCGCAAGAACCTCTTCAGCTATCTGTAATTTGTAATCAATATAAATAAACATTTGTTAACATTGACACCATTGACTATAATCAAATATATTACAATTTCAAAAGTAAATGTGTTACAAAAGTCAATTTACTCAATAACCACATCATCAAGTTTTTTTTTATCTTATTTTTCCTGCAGTTTTCAGAACAATCCATTACAGATAATGTAATACATGTACCATGAATGATCTCAGTTAAGGTGGGTCACTCCTATGTCTAAAATTTTAAGAATTTTATTTTGATGGTTCAGAGTGTTCAAAAATAGTCAATAGATAATTTTGAGCAGAAAATATTGATAAGTCAGTGTATTTATTTTGGAGTTACAAGTGCTTGAAATTTTGGCAGGAAACCGAGCTCCTCTAAATTTTCCATTCACATTTAGGAGTTTTCATTTATTTTCATTTATTAATATGAAGCTGGTCTTTTTTAAATTTTCTTTTTTAAGATGTTCAACATATCAAATTTATCTTCTGCAGTTTATCAACCTTTCATCTTGGATTTTGCTTCCTTGTTTTATCTCTGTCTACTAGATATTAACCCAGTGTCTCTCTTTATATGTTCTTAATGCTCTAGTAAAAGGTTCTTGTGGATACTTGTTTGTCACCAGTATTTTATTCCTCGGTTAATATTAATTAAAATATTTCTTCTGCAAATTTGGTTGTTCTTGGTTATATATAGATAACACCACAAGATCCCGTTCATTACCATATTTTATCCACTAGAGATAGTTAAATTTTAAAATTTTAATTGCTAGACTTGTCGAGCATTTTAAAATTTAACTATCGAGAGTGGATAAAATATGGTAATAAACGGGATAAAGTGGTGTAATCTTTTTCTCTAATGACCAATGATAAACACCGAGAATTGTATTGCGAATAGATTTGGAGGGAAATAGCATGGGGCTTTATTCAACATATACGTTGAATAAAGAAAATTTATCTAACGGGTCAAAACCGGTTTAAACTTGACATATCATTAGAGAAAATGATTTATCCACTAAATTTTCCTACTTTGATTCATATTTGTTTAATGCAAAAACAACTGCTTTGTCTCTCAGCTGTGATGTCAGACAGTCTGTATGATACATCCAATGACAAAACAAAGTTTTAACTTGTGCACAATATAGGACTTATCTTTCAACATACCATGGATATGCAGTCAATATATTTATTTTTTATAACGATTACAAACCTATGACTGATAACAAATGAAGGACTGGAGGATAACAAACAGAAAGGTCAAAAACATTATACCGTCCACAATTCTGTAGCAAAAAACATAAATATTTACTCTTTTAACATCTTCTGGTGTAGCTCTTCCTAACTGTAAGAAATCTTCTACATCAGTTAACATACTCTGTAAGGATAGTCTGGCCCTTTCTGTTTGATTTTTGGCTTTAATGGCTTCATCATATGCCATCTGGGCTTGAACCTTGGCTTCTTCTGCTTCCTGTTGGGCTTGCTGTATCTAAATTACCAATGTTTAATAAAATTACTAAGCTTAACCAAAAATCATTTTCTATACTAATGCATTCTTACCACTACAGGAGTAATTTTTGTTGAAATCCTACCGATACAAAATCAAAACAGGCATCAGATCACAACACTGTCATACCTGTCAAGTCACACACTTTGGGCACACTTTCCAATCCCAAATCACACTTGCATGCTCACTTTTTTCAATATCATGCTTTTCAAATTTTAGAGGAAAATTACATTTCAAATAGAAAATACAAAAATGATCTTTCCATGATAAGGTAAACCAGAAATTCGTGGTTGTGTAAATAACAAATTCATTTTTGATATATATATCTACTAAAAGTGAATAAAAAAGTTTTCAATGGAGATCACAGATTTGGAAGCAAATTTTATTTTTCCTTTGTTTTTATCATAAAAATTTGGTCTCATATTCTTTGCTTTGAGTTCCTAAAATGCCTTTTATGTCCATTCACTCCATATCCTTTCATTTTTCCTATTTCAGAAAGCACCATTTTGCGTCTCTGTAAAACATTTCATGTGGTGCATAGCCCGAGACCCCCTGTCTCATTCTGGGAAACTAAAATCCCTTAGCAGTTCTGCATTGTCAAATAACATGTTAACAATCCTGATATTGTTGTAATGAATCTTCACAATGTGTTCTTAAAATGAGACCAATTTTGATTAAATGACCTCCAAACCCGGGATCCAGAAATGCCACTTTTTTGTCGGTCATGACCAAAATTTTCAACTTTTGACCAAAATAAATATTCGGACATTCAAAAAATTGTATGTAAAAATATCCACATTCTACAATACAATGCATACAGAATTTGACTTTATACCCCCATCACACTAGGCCACGATCGCACTACCACTGAAAAAATTAAGATTGTGGTGCCATCGGGCTGTCGCAGTAAGGTCGTAGGATCGTAGAAAGGTCTTCATGGTTGTGATGGTCGTGGAACAACTTTGAACATGCTCAAAAAAATCGTAGTGCAGTCGTGGTCAAATTTGGTCGTAGAAAGGTCGTGCTAAGGTCTTCAGGATCGTAGTAGCATCATAGTGGGATCGTGGGATTCCAGTTGAGAAGAATGAACTGCGATCACAGTACAATGCCACTACGATCTCATTGCGACCATTCTGATTCTACTACGATCTCATAAAGACTCCCGATTCTACTACAACTGTTCTGAGTTCCTGTCACGATCACATCACGATTGAACTACGATATACAAGACCTTAGTACGAGTTCATGCCGACTTTATCACGACTTTACCGCGATCATACAATAATCGTACCACAATGAAGATAAAATATCGACTTGTAAACACTGCAGCATATTTAAAGCTGTCACAATTGGTATAATCAATCGATTATAAAAAATTTGGATACGAAACAAAGAACTTTTTTGCAGGGGTTTACGATATGCAATATATCACTCTCACCGACCAAACAACCATTGTCCATAGTTTCCTTGACCAAGCAACCATATTTCATCGATAACAGAAAACAAACTTCTGGAGTGCATATGTTTATTGCATGTTTAATGCAATTTGGTTTGTGTTTATGACATCAACCCTATAGGGCATAAAAGGGCATTTGAAATAAAGTTTAATTTATTATTTTCATGTACTATTAAAAAGACAAAGACGAATACAGTTTATCAATAATTTGTATGAGTTTTCTTTGATCTCGTGAGGTAAATATTTTCACTACCCGAATGCGAAAAAAATATTTGCAAAAGGTATTTTAGGCCACCCCTACTTTGTTAATCAGCGCATCAATGTAAATGAATAAGAAATAAACAATAAGCCTCCACAAAAACGGTTTGGATCGCACAAATTTATTTTACTAATCAATAGTTAATTTCCCGATTTTAAAATTTGTTCTATCAAATGATTTAGATAATTACCGATGAAAAGAACAAAACAGAACAGAACAGAATTTTATCGATCAAAAGAACGATAGAAGTTTTGTCCCTGAAACTTCAAAATATTTGGGCTATTACATGCTTTGAAATGCCTCTCCCCTACCACGCCCACTCATAGGTTTTGACGATTTGAGTTGAATGTTGTTGCAATAAGTGAAATTTAAGGAAAAATATAACTTGTATGTTGCATAGTATTTATATCAATTGTGGTCAAAATTGTGATTGCATCGCCGTATAGAATCGTAGCAAGATCTAGTAGCGTCGTGATAGATACGTGTTTTTCGTCTTGGTGGTAGCGTAGTAAAAGTCGTGATGCAGTCGGGATAGTCGTGGTAAGGTCGCATTAAGGACTTAATGGTCGTAGTGAAGTCGTCGCTAGGTCGTAATCAGTTCGTAGTCGGTTCAAGGCATGATCGTAGTTTGGTCGTGGTAACATCGAAGAAATGTTAAAATTTTGCCAAATGTACCACGACCTTAAAATCTTGCAGGTAGTAAGGTCTTCATGGTCGTGGCCTAGTGTGACACGGGCATTAATCACCAAACTGCAAATTAAATTTGTTGTAACATGTCAACAGGTAATTATTAAATAAAAATGTCATCAACTATAATCGGATTAACATCATGAGATTAGGATAGGAAAACACTTTTGTAGATTGCCAGTTACGAATTAATTACCCCTGTAATGATAATAACAAGGAGTTGTAAATACCCGGGGGGTAAATATTGGCTAAGGAAGTGTTTGAAATAGAGGATCATTTTACTTCAAATGTGATATTTTCTTTTTAATTCCAACTTAATACCGACCAGTATTTTCATTTCTCTTTACTTTCTGATCGCGCATGCATGTTCATAAAACTTGTACAAAGATCAATTAAACCCTAACATTGCTGTGAATAAAAATTTATTTAGTTCCCACTGAATACTGTGAGTGCCACAAAAAGGCTTTCCAATTCTAATGTGATTGCATTTCACAGCCGTTTCTGATTTTCTTGAAATTACGACAAATGTGTCATTTCCAGTTTACTTTCGTTTTATCATCGAAGGGATTATCAACTGCAATTTTGACATTTGGACATCACTGCTGATAATAAACATGAATTATTAAACAAATGCTGTGATAACACAACCTCAGACATCAAAATAAGAGACAAAGATAATATTTTGCATTGAAAAACTAGCTAAAAATAAGAATCATTGTAGAAAAGGGGTGGTTAAAGACGACTTCATAATTTTCATCCACATATTCTGACCTACAAAAAATGAACTAAATTGGTTCCAAAAATTTCCGGATCCCTTCTCCAAACAACTTTAATAGTTACAGGTATTGACTGATGCTCTCGCTTGCACTGAATAATACTGAAAACAAGTCCAGCATTAATTTTGTGTTTTGCCTGTACCATAAATAACAATACTGATATTGCAAGTGGTATTTCGAGATCACCAACACTTTTTCAGAGTACATTACCTCTCCCAGCATGGTATTAGCATCTCCCTCCTTGACATCCAATAATACTTTAGCCTTGTTAGCATGGTCGATGGCATTGTCAGCTTTAGTTAATGCTCCATCGCCACAGCCCAGTCCTCCACACTTTCCACAACCACCGCCTCCACAAATATCATCACATGGATCTCCCCTACCGTCACATACCTATAAAACAAGATACTTTTACCTTTAGGATTTATCTTTAGGTTATGATTTACAATGTCTTTTTTTGTAAAACTTATTTCAATGATGTGAAAAAATAAAAGTCAAATGCATGTCCATATTAAAATACTCTCATGTAAAATTTGCAGTTTTTCAGATTAAGAATTTCTTGAAATCTTTCATAACTTAGTAGTAAGTCTTCCACAGAAGACATGTGTCTCCTGAGAAATAACACAAAAACTAGGTTCCGTCAACAATGAAGTGGGCATGCAAAAGATTCAAGACCCTCTTACACATTATAGGTCCCCATACTGATACTCCATGCCAAATTGCAGAAGGCAGGGATATGTGGTTTCTGAGAAAAACTTGAAAGAAATTTTCAAATCTAGAAAAATATTCTAAGTTCAGTCAAACAGGAAATTGGCATGCCAGAGATTCAAAACTCTATTACACAATATAGGTCTCCATACTGATACTCCATGCTAAATTACAGAAGGCTAGGATATGTGGTTCCTGAGTAAAATGTGACAGAAATTTTTTGAGATGCCAATCGGCAAAATTATTCTAAGTTCCGTCAAACAGGAAGTGGGCATGCGAGAGATCCCATACTCTATTACAAGGTATAGGTCCCATACTGATACTCCATGCTAAATTAAAGAAGGCTGGGATATGTGGTTCCTGAGTAAAATGAGACAGAAATTTTTGTGAGGCCAATCGGCAAAATATTCTTAGTTCCGTCAAACAGGAAGTGGGCATGCAAGAGATCCCAAACTTCATTACATGATATAGGTACCCATACTGATATCCCTGAGAAAAACGTGACAAAAATTTTCAAGACGCAAAAAATATTCTAAGCTCCATCAAACAAGAAGTGGGATTGCTAGAGATCCCAAACTCTCTTACACAGTATAGGTCCCCATACTAATACTCCATGCCAAATTGCAGAAAGCTCCGATATGAAGTTTCTAAGAAAAATGTGACAAGAAATTTTGTGACGCCGCCGCCGCCAATAACAACAGATTGTGATCCCTATATGTCACCACTGCGTGAATGCAGGCGTCACAATAATCTGGGATTTATTCATTTGCACTTTCCATAGTTTTCAATTCTACAGTGTATAAAATTTACCATTTCATTAAGATCAGCAATTCTACTACCAAGACTTGACACTTTGTTGTCAATTTCATTCAGATCTCTTTCATTTTCCTGTATTTTTTGATTGAAGGCATCACGGTTATCCTCTAACATTTTCTCCACTTCTGCCCTCGTTTTCATGGAGTCATTTAACATGACCTGTGTACCATCCACCTTAGACTGAGCCATTCTGGATTTCTGTTGGGCTTCTCTAGTGATGTTAAATGCTCCTGTGAAAAAGGATTGATTATTTAAAGGAGAACTTATCTGGGATTTCGTTAAGAACAATGATCAAATATCAATTTATGAATGTGTGCTTGCATATGAATTAAAAGTACTGAATTACTTTTGATAAAAGGTTTCTAGGACTAGTTAAAACTTATAATGTATATAACTTACAGGACCCAGTTGGGCTAATTTTTGGACTCAGATGAAGTGCTGCAGCCAAGCCTCAACAAATATTGCTTATTATCTTTCAATTTTTGCAAAAAGAAAAAAAACTGTGTTTTAATGTTTCAGGAAAAAGATTAAATACAAGTAATATAATGTAGTTCAAATTTTCATCTTTTGAGCTCTTTACATGACATTTATGTATTTTTGTTTTTAAAAGCCTGGAACAATTTTTCATATCATTTTATACATTCCATGCAGTGAAAAATCAAAAGATACTGACTTTGACAGTAAAATGACTTTGATATCATCAGTTGTTTTTGTTTGCATTGTGGAGTTATAATTTTAAGGAAGAATTTAATCCAAAGGATTGAAATAACAAAGTATGCAGAACGATTCAAACGCGATTTTCAACCATAGGTATTTAATTGAACATAACTGGTATTTTCATTAGTATAAAGTACCTTCCACATCCCTAGCCTGAATATCTGTAGCATTTTTTCGCAGTTCATCAGCCTTTTTCTTCAATTCCTCCACCCTCTGTTTCAGAGATATAATGTCGTTGTTTCCTTTACGAATATCATCCATTCGGGAATTGAACTGATTTTCAGTGCTGTTGAGTCGATTGAACTCATCAGTTAACAACTGCCTACAAGAAAAACCAAGGGTAAATTAAACTCACAATTACGCATCATAATACAGAAGAAAACCTGTAATTATACCAGTATGATATATTAAGGGTATCTAATTATCACTAATAATTGAAATTCTCTAATGCAACAGGACTTTTGTGTCAGATTATCAAAAACTCAATTTCCACCTACATATACAGTTTCTACTAGCACAACATCCATTGACATCCATTACTGCCTATACAGTTACTGACTTTTTCTCTGTCTATCTGTGGGCATACATTTGTGATAAAACAGCATTCAGAGTGTAGTTCTGAATATATTGTTTAGATTTTTGAACATGGTCTTTGTTTTATTATTAGTCTTTGTTGTGTTTTGATAAAGGTCAGGATTAGGGTCAAAATATCAACTGAATTGTTTGAGTACTGTTCACTTTTGATTATTGTTTGATATATATGTACAGATATAAGTTTTTTCCATACCATTATACTTATGTAATAGTAACTTGTGTAGAGGACTGCATCCGGATTTACAGACTACCTAAGGACCGCGATATGGACGGTGTACCTTGTTACAGCCTGAGCCGAAGGCGAGGGCTGTAACAAGGTACAGGTCCTTATCAAGGTCCTTAGGCAGTCTGTAAATCTGATGCAGCCCGATACACAAGTTTCTATTACTTTTATTTCATTGAACAACCAGTCAAATGCATTGGGTTAATTTTTTCCTCTTTTTTTTTAATTGTCGTCAATTTACGCAAAATAATTAAATAAAGGTAAAAGTGAAATTGAAAAACATAGACATGAAATGTAAGGCTACTAATTTCTAAAACTGATAAATATTTAAAACAATGTGAGATTAATTCATTTTTTTTTTCTTATCTTTCTCGCGTGACAGGATGAAAAAACATTAAATTGTGTGACTGTAAAGCTTAATATATGTAATTGTTCTGCTGACGTCACCGCCAGGCTGTATTTCCTCAGCAGGCTGTATAGGATCTCAATACAGCCCGCACAAGCGATACAGCCCGCCTAGAGTATTTTTTGGGCTGTATGTTGAAATACAGTACACCATGTGATAGTAATATTTGTAACAAAAGTGATATGAAATAATAAATATTAATACCCTCAAATTAACTGGTTCATTAGAAACTGGGAAAATCAGCTGTCAAATAATAATGTGCTTCCAGTATTTTTTCTAGTTGATTTTTCACGAATTAATGTAATTCTTATCAGTTTTACCTAGTATGTAAAATA
>MJUU01009977.1:61386-82027 GCA_002080025.1 Modiolus philippinarum | reverse complement strand
GTTTAATTTTTCTTCTGTAAGGCAATATTGCTTTACCAACAGGCTAGGCTCCTTGAGCCAGCCAAGTTTTGCTGCCCAGAAACTGTTTAAGCCTACTGCTGGCTTTTGATATGCAAGAACTAAGTATTGCTGTCTCAATTTCTTATTGTAGTTTACATTTGTATTTTGTCTTTTGTTTTTTTCTCTGGCTGATTGTGGCCTGTGATTGAAAATTTGTAGAAATTGTAGGCTTGTCCTGTTTTTTTTTTCTTTTTTAAAAATTAACAAATTAGTAATAATATACAATGTACTTACTTTTCACACTGGTTTCCTGCAGTAAAATCTTTACAACCAATACAGTTACCAGTCAGATCATCACAGGTATCGGCATTACCATTACATTGACATGGTCGACAACGAGGAAATCCCCAGTAACCATCCTGACATTTATCACAGATTCTACTACCTACATAACTAATACAATTACACTGTCCAGTTCTGGCATCACAGAATTTATCCTGGGCTCCATATTCATGACAATTACAGGCTGAAAATAATATAGAATGCTATTACAAAATGGCAATAGACTGAGAGTTAGAGTTAGAGGAGTGAAATGGTAGTCAATCTACTTTGTAAATGAAATGGTGACATACAGCCAATTATGTATTGTGATTTGTATTAGAAAGTTCAGAATTTATATGAAAAAATATGTTTTTAAACTTACTGTTTCTACATACAACATATATTCACAAATAATTGTATTAACTTACGTTTGCATCCATCTGGTCCAAAATCATATGTCCCTGGAGCACATCTGTTACAACGACGACCTACTACATTAGGTTTACAGTCACACTGTCCCCCAGCAGGCTTACACTCACTACTCCTAGATCCCATAGGATCACACTGACATTCTGAAAAGAATATTTAACAGAAATGATATCCTTACAACAACTTTAGTACTGTGAAAGTACTATTGTTCGTGGGGTTCCAATTTTCGTGGATTTCGTGGTTCGCTAAAACCACGAAATTAAGTTCACAACGAAATGCAATTTTGCCATAGGGTTTTATTTATAAATTTCGAAACCACGAATTTAAATGCCCACGAAATGGTATTTTTTATGTAAACCACGAAAATTGATGTCCACGAATAAAAGTACATCCACAGTATATCATTTTGTTTCTCACTTCTTATTGACACAAAAATCTTATTCAAAACCAAGTTTCTCACTTCTTATTGACACAAAAATATTTATTAAAAGTACATGTCATTTAAACTAGAAAAAAAAATGCTTCAGAAACGCACATAACAGACTTGAAGCAAGATTTACCCAAAGCCAAACAAGCATGACATCAATTTCATGGTATCAGCAATTTTTCTGTTGAATCAGTCAATACTATACAAGATGAATGCTTTGGTTAATTTTGAATTGTAATATAATAATATACATGCAGTTGTTGAATATGATACATAACAAAATAAATGATTGATCTATCAATTGTAAAATCTAGGTCAAATGACACCAAATTGTCAATGATTTGGGTAGTACTTATCAATGTTATCTATAAAACATCACTGTGTTATGATCTAAGTTGAAATAAAGATCTAAAATGCAAAACTTAATACCAAAGTGACAGAGTGTTGATGTTGGTTACACTAGTAGCAATAAAGATAGATGTAGTGATGGAAAGTAAATCAGATATTTGACTTACTATTTTGTTGACACACATGTATACATTTTACTTAATCATGGCACAGATATCAGATGAAAATGTAGTGACTAGAACTTTTAATATAAAATGAGCAGTTCTTCAATGAACACAATATGGTTTGCCATAGGGGTAGTTCCTTCTTTACAATATGGAAGTAAAAACTATATGTATATATATCAACCATTCAAAGTAATTACTGGGACTTACCTAAGGCCTTTTGATGTATAATACTTGATATACTAAATGTTAGTTGTCTACAGAAATCCTGAAGTTCTGGTTGATATACAGTAAGCTGAGATTCTCTACAGCGGTAACGGATAAATTCATTCTTGATATATTCTGGGTATCCAATGCCACTAAATATTGGAATGCTATCTACATTTGGAGTTAAAATCAACTGAAAATAAAAATAAATATATATATATATATCTAGAACTGAAACTGAATCTGATTTTCCTTTTTTATTGAAAATTTAAGTCTTCCTAAAAATTTGAAACTTATTTTTAGTTATATCAGGGTTGGAAACTTTCTCTGAACTCTAATCGGCCCTAAATTCAGCATTTCAATATATTTGCTTTATGCCTTAATGTCAATTTTTTTTTTAATATAGCCTATCCTGTCCAAAATTTCCAACTCTTCTTTTATGAAATGTACTGCTGGAAAAGAAAAATGTCTAAAAATTCTATTATTTATTTTACTTATTAGGTCAAACATCATAATTCAAAGATGAATTATCATTGTGATGCAGATCTACACATATTGTTACTGTTAATTTCATAAATGTGGTTAGTAATCCCATTGCTGGTTGGTGTCATTGCCTAAAATGTTTACAAGACATTTTAAATATTCCTCAATAGGTCATAGATTTTATTTATAGGTCAGGCATTTAAATCACTTTGGATGAAGCATGGTGTTCAGCCAACCTGAACCAAAATACTCCCTGAAGGAATTACTGTAAAGTACATCTCAACTATTACCTAGGTTTTGAAATATCAAGGATTAAGAGGACGGATAAAATCTAATTGTAGTACTAGTGGTTTAAACAGTACACCTGGTTAATTTTTTAAAAATGCATAATGCATGTTTATCCTCAATTGGCCTTTCCAATATAAAAAACAAGTTTGGGTGAACTTGACTTGTTTCTTGTTGAAATTTACACCAGGTAAACTGTTCCATATCCAGGACAAATACAATGAATGGGTATGTGAAATTGACATCAGGTAAACTGGCCCATATCCAGGACAAATACAATGAATGGTTATCTGAACTTTCTTCCTTGAAGGTCAAACTTTTTGAGGAACCTTTAGTGTACATTCAGTAATAGGAAAATTGTTGTAAATCAAATTCTTCTTGCAGATAATATTACTATTTACATGTACACTCTCGTTATTTATTTTTTCTGTTGCCCAAATATATATGTTTATTTAAGTTTAGGCTGGCTGAACACCTCTCTTAATCAAAAGGGATTTTAAAAGTCTGACCTATAAATAAAATCAATGACCTATTGAGGAATATTTAAACCTCTTTTGTAAACATTTTAGGCAAACACATCTACCTATTGATTGAATGTAACAACAATTGATTGACAGACCAGTATTGTGAAAGTAACTGTAAAGCACTGTTGTTTGTGGGGTTCCAATTTTTGTGGATTTCATAGTTTATAGGTCTAAACGAAATGCATATTTGCCCTAGCGATCTAATGCATGGAATTTGAAACCACAAATTTAGATACCCACGAAATAGGGATATTTATGAAAATTAAAAAAATTGGTTATCACCCATAAAAGTACTTCCACAGTATATAATTTGCATCTACAGGTTTTCACTAAATTCTTTTAAGAGTTTCAGATAATCTGTTTCTACAAGCTATTCCAGTACAACTTCAATAAAATTTCTAAATTCAAAAGATGCAACTCCAAAATAAAACTGAATCAGAATTCCTTGTTGATGTGCATATCTACACATGATTTCCTTAGTAACTGCAAAGTGTGACGACATTTGGTCAAGTGTTTTAAAAGATGACAAGCTGACAAGAGCTAAATAAATCATTTGTTTTGTAATTGTAAGGTTGTCTGCAATTTGTGCTAAATATGTTTTCGGATTTTTTATTTTAGAATTTTCCATTTTCTCTTACTGCTTTGGTATTTGTTTGCCAATGTACCCCTATCTCGCTTCTTGCTTGGGGTATAAAAAACATGTACATGTATTGAAGAACTATATTATTTCTGTTTACAATTAAAGAACCTTTGTGAGCACGCCCACATACCCTACACCCCCACATATTGGATAATCCTGCATTATTGAACACTAAAACAAAAGATTATCACAACTCTTTCATATGCATATCTCTTAGATATCCGGAGTTATCCGGACAAATGATGTACCCTATAACTAGTATTTTTCATAAAAATGACAAAGTTCAACAATGTGTATTTTTCTCAAAAATTATCAAAAATCAAAATCCAAGTAGTATGCACATCTTTGATATATGCACAATCAACCCGCAAAATAAAAACTTCCAATCTTAAAAACTGTAGGAGTTATCCTGACAAATGATGTACCCTCAAGTGATGATGGACGGACAGACGGACTGACTGACGGACCAGTCAAAAACTATATACCCTCCGCAACTTCGTTGCGTGGAGTATAATTACTTACTGAATCAATCAAAGTGGTAGCAGAAGGAGTGGCTACGTTGTTCTTATAACGATTAAAGTGAACTCTGATCTTGTACTCTTTGCCAGGTTCTAAACAAGTTGGAGGTCTAACCACTGCATATCTACTTCCTGTAACATAGCATATCAACTATCTACTGTTTATCTTAAAATAGAGTGTTTGAATTTCTAATTAAAATGTCAAAACTTTATTTTCAATACTATAAAATGTTGTAATCCAATGCTTTATGTGATTAATTTGATAAGCTGTCAGAATGCACATTTCAGAGAAATCTCAGATTCTCAAGTTAGAGGCATAAAATATTCATACATTGCACTTATATGTTATTCCAGTGTTCTTGAATGGCAGTTCCTCACTTATAGCCACCTGTTTTCAAGATCCATTTTTCAAAAAGTTATCAAGTTTGTCTGTCTTTTATCTCTTTGATATATTGTTGCCCTCAAATATCACTATAATTCTTCAACTTGCCTAAAATAGGTACTAACTTGTTTCAAATGGGAGGAAAAAAAATATCTCTGTGTACAAGGCTAAAAGATGCATTTGCAATAAAATATCTAAGATTATTGATAGGTTTGTGAATGAAATTTTTGTACTTTACATTAACTATAGATAAATTATTTGATTTATATAAACTGCATATATTTCCAACCTGGTTGAAGTGTGGTAGTTTTTTCATCATCTTCTGGTCGATGGTTTGCACAAGGTCCATATGGATCAACAGGTTCTGAACGTATAACTTTAACTTTTACATCTTCCCATGCCTCAGGCATCTACAATAAAAAAAAAATTGAAACAAAACTATTTTAATATATTAGCTAGTGTTTAATGCTAAATAGCAATATTTTAATTTTTATCATCATAAAACACTAAACAATAACTTAACTATTTTTACTTTGGGATACCTGTACATACAATGTAATACTGCAAAAAGGGAATAAAAATCAATTACTTTACAAAACATCCCACATCCCATATGTCATTGCTTATATATTTATGGCATAACAATATCTGCAATTCATATGCATTTAACAACTGCTATGATGCAAATATGTGGAAGATGAGTTCCGACAAGAAGATTTCAAATTTTATTGAATGCAAGACTAAACAAATACTGGTAATATGCTTCTTTTTATGTCTTTTTTTCAGAGGTATAACATGCCATCATAATATAACATTATTAATAGAATCAAGATCTTTAGGTATACAACAAATGGACATACATTTATCATAAAAATTACGACCTATACCACATAACAGATATGACATCTAAAACCAACACCAAAAGTTATACAACTTACCCGATCTCCTGTAGGCAATTAAAAATAGAAATAACTACTTTATTCTAAGACTTCTACTAATTTTTATTAGTATCAAATTGACTCATGGGAGTTATCTTTTATTGGATTTTATAAAAGGTTTATGTTATTATTTGAAATACAGTCGAACCTCAATGGTTCAAACATTCAAGGAACTGATGTAAACAGTTCAAGCTAAAGGGGTGTTCGAGCTTTCAAGGTAGAACTGTGTTTATACTTGAACAAAGGGTCTAGAAAAAGCATTTGAGACATCCATGGTGTTCAAGTTATAGGGCCTGTAAGTCTCGTACAATTTTGGAACTTCCGGGATCAAAACTTGTACCCGGAAGTTACATTTCAAACGAAGATATACGACGTTTCAAACAAAAATTTGAACGTCATAATCCTCAGACGTCATGATTTGGTGGGAAACGTTTTCGAAGTGCCTGTTTATCGTGGATTCTCGTGAGTCACATGACGAGACTTACAGACCCTATTGCAGTTCAACTTTAATTGGATTGCCCATTGTTAATATGGTATACAATGTATATTCAAGCTCCTGTGAATTATATCTCAATATATCAAAATCACATTTCTTTCGATATACAAAAATTAAACCATTCTTAAGAAATTGGTTGTGTATAATACAGTAAATTCTATACTTTTCCTTGAGGTTCCTTGTCTCTACTAATATTTTTAATGGTCAATAGTGAAGGGTTATATCTATAAATACAATGTCTGACTACAGTTAAGTAAAGTAAAGGGTAGCATTTGCAGATGGTATCATTGAAGATTTTTTAAAATTTGGAACACACAACAGTAAATTGTGATGTATAAACAGACATTGTCATCAGATTTGTGTGTGTGTGTGTGTGTGTGTTTTTTGTGTAATCATATGACTTTACTGCACTGGGAATATTGTTCCAAGCAGAATTTCATATCACACAAGCTAAGAAATGCATTATGCATTCTACCAGGGATAGTATTCTCCAAAATTATATTTGAAGATAGGAAAGAATAGATATAGTACTAACATTCATAAGAAAACAATAAATCTCAAATGCCTTTTCAATTGTGAGTACAAAATGTATTCGCTGAATATTATTGTTCACACACTTTTCAATTTTTGAAATTGTATGCCATGAAATAAACACAATTTAAATATTTTAAGACAGAGTAGATGTATTTTGGTTGAAAACAAGATTTACTTAATTTCAATTAAATGAAAATATACATTTGAAAATTCTTGTTTTCTAATTCATCAGTCACTCTCTCAATACTTCAATTCCAAATATAATTAAAAGAATTCTTAGCACATCCTTACCCTAGGATCATATCTGATCACAATATCATAATTCATTGGGAAAACAATGTTATTGATGGTAAATTCTAACATATCTCCTTCCATTATCTGCATAAATCCATCTCCAGTCCAACTCTGTCCCTCAGGTCTTGGTTCTCTAATGTATGATCTTGTGTTCTAAAATATAACATTTCTACAATTATTTCTCTCATAAAGATCTTTTACTACTTTTAGTCACTAAAAAAATCAAATTCCTGTACATACTACTTCATAAAATCTCAGTTTTCTTACCTGTGTTACTGTAATTCTTATATTGTTGTATTTTTTGTGATTACTGTAGTTCAAGCAACACTTCTTTGCCAGTTATTTTGAATTTGTTTACTATCCTGCACCAGGGAAACATGGACAGAAATGGAACAAAATTAGTGTTGATAACACATCAAAGAACATTTTGGCTAATGTACATTTACTTACATTAAATCTTCTTTTATTTCATTTGAGCAATAATTTATTTTTTCAAACATGTCACAGAACCTTTTAGCCTACATAAAAGTACCTTTTAATTTTACATTTTATATATGTTAGTGGCAATAGGTGAAATTAGGCATTTAGCTTAAATCATAGACATTAAGTTAATTCCTAGTCATTAGACCTAAAGCCTAAAATGTGTTTGCCATAAGGCTTAATACCTATGATTTAGGTCTAATGTCTGATTTTAAGTGAGCTGTTCAAAGTAATTATCAGTTTGAGCGCGACATGTAAAAAATTGCCTTAAAATTGACAATAAAGTCCCATAACTCTTGCAAGAAAAATCGAAATTTCACAAAAAAGTATACAGATCGTGAGGTCATGACATCCAATACCTCTTCAAAGTTTGAAGTGAATTGGCCAAAGGGTTATCAAGTTAGAGCGTGATGTGTAAAAAACTGCCTTAAAATAAACAAATAAAGTCCCATAACTCTGTAAGAAAAATCGAAATTTCACGAAAAAGCATACAGATCGTGAGGCCATCATACCCAATACCTGTACAAAGTTTGAAATGAATTGGCTAAAGGGTTGTCAAGTTAGAGCGCGACATGTAAAAAATTGCCTTAAAATTGACGAATGAAGTCCCATAACTCTTGCAAGAAAAATTGAAATTTCACAAAAAAGTATACAGATCATGAGGCCATCATATCCAATACCTCTACAATGTTTGAAGTGAATTGGCCAAAGGGCTGTCAAGTTAGAGTGCGACATGTAAAAAAATGGCTTAAAATTGACGAATAAAGTCCCTTAACTCTTGCAAGAAAAATTGAAATTTCACGAAAAAGTATACAGATCATGAGGCCATCATACCCAATACCTCTACAAAGTTTGAAGTAAATTGGCCAAAGGGTTGTCAAGTTAGAGCGCGACATATGAAATGGACGGACAGACGGAAGGAAAATTGGACATTGGTATACCATAATACGTCCGTCATTAGACGGGCGTATAAAAATCATTTTTTTGCCATTTATTCAAAAAAAAACTAGGTGACCCCAATTTTTTTTTCATGCAAATCGAAGGAAAGTATATTAGCTAGCAATTTACCAAATTAAAAAAAAATCTATATGATGTAACTAAAAGAATTAAATTTTGTTAAAATTCACTGATTTTCCCTATCATTTCAACTGAAATAGCTGATTTTTACATGACAGATTTCATTCTTATATGGCCAATGACCCCAAATTTTTATATAATTTATTGCATACCCTTATAACAAAGCTTAAGTCATGAAAATATCAGAAAATTCTATCTGACAATTTTTAAACCCCCTTACTACCTAAAATAACCTTTTTTACCTTAAATAACCTTTTTCACATGAAGAGCCAGCACGCTTCATTCAAAATGTGCTAGGATCCACGCTTTTACACTCCAATAAAACTTCAAAATATTGCATTCAATTCTTAAGTAAATTTTTTGGTCAGGCAATAAGAATAATTTCCGCGAACAAAAATTAGGCATTAGACCTAAATTCTATGCATTAAGCATAATGCCAACCTCATTTTAGGCTTTAGGTCTAATAACTAGGCATTAACTTAAAGCCTAGGATTTAAGCTATATGCCTAATTTCACCTTTTGCCGCTAAAATATATTAACCACAATAAGGCCATTATCAAATAATTCCTAGATTCTGATCCAATCTTTTGAAATATTCAAGGCCCAGGGCAAATTAATTTTTTTATCAATAATTGTATAAATTGCTGTAAATTTTAAAGAAATTGACCAAAATGAGCAAAAAAAAATTGTTTAGATGCTTGAAAAATTGGGACAGAAGGGGATGAGAATCTAGGTTTTTTGCCTTAATTTATACTTGGGTAATGCAAATTATATAAACCTTAAACTACTTACACCACTACCAAAAGCCTCTTCAGCTTCATACAAGAAATAATCCAGTTTGCCAAAGAAATATTCTGGGCGTGGCTGATCACATTTTCGTCCAATGATGTTTGGTCTACATGTACACTGACCATTGATAGCATCACATTCTTCTGAAGTGGCTCCACCTACATCACAATCACAAGGACGACAACCACTAATATCTGCACTCAATCCCCAATATCCAGCCTGGAATTTAAAACAAATTTCAACATACCAAATAAATGATAGGAGTCTTTAGGCTCATACACTCCCCATTGGGATTGGCACTAGTCAAAGTTTCTGGGTACTTGTTTTCAGCGTGCAGTCATAAGGTAAACATTTCTAATGCTTTCATCAAACAGAAAATGTTAAATGATGTTAAAATGGTGTTAAAATGGTTAACATATGTGTTATGGTCTCATGTTCATTTACTCAATATCCTTTCGTAAAATATTTAAAATGGTTAAACCAAACTTCTTGTGCTTTACATTTATCTTTTTTTTTCTGATGTCACTATTTTTTTGACAACTATGTCGTCATATCTCCTAAGGGGGAGATAACTCTGATGTATGGCAAATATGATTTATGACCATCAAAGTGACAACTCAAGATATATTTTTACATAGTACTGTTATTCTCATTCTAAAAAGATGTTTTTTTTCAATTTCAGGTTTCAGGTAGTGTTCATTAGGATTTGAATCATCAACATGACATCTTGGTGTAGTTTTGATTTCCAAACTTTTTGGTAACATTTTTTCCTCTTTTTGATTTGCCACTGCTAAAGGACCATAGATAGTTTTAATATTATGGACAATAAAAACACATGTAACTTGCAGGTATTGAAAACAACAATGCAAGTGCTGACTCAGTAAACTGTTCACACTATAATGTGATGAATATAAAAAAATGAAACTTACATAACATTCATCACACCTATGTCCTGTTACAAATCTCTTACAGAAACAACCTCCATCTTGTTTATCACAGCCTGCATTGTCTATAGTACCCAACAGGTTACAGTCACAAACTAAAGAAAAAGGTACTGAATTAGTTGAAGTCCAATATCAATGTTATACATCATTACAATTAAAAATACAATGAAAATTTCCAGTTACACCACAGAACATGTGAACAGTTAGTTAACAAATATAACATTGTGTTCACATGAACTGCATGAATGTAAATTTTAACTTTGATAGTTTAAGTAATACAATTTCTATATCAAACATTCACAACTATTTATCAATCAAAATTTGACTCTAAAAACACTCAAGGGACCGATGAAGATAGTTCCGGCCAGATAGGTGTTCAAGCTAAATGGGTAGGGGCAGGAAATTTAGCCTTCTATACGACACCCAATGCGTCTGCTCTCTTTAGAGAAATATAGAAGGGGTCTTCATATTGCATGGTTTGGCTACAATGGTTCGTGGTCAGGCTTTCCGTATTATGACCTAACTACCCCACAAAGACAGGGCATTCCCCTTTCCACCACCTGGGGGCGCACCAGGCAGCTCTGTAGCCAGAGCCCCTGAAAACAGATTCAGGTGCCGTGCATTGCAGTTTGAGTCCTCCATGTTCAACTGCTGTATATTCAGCCAAATTTTTTTTAACCATATGAAGCTTTTTCTAGATGTTTAAATATCAAACATCACTGGTTGTAGAGCATCTTATACAATGTTTTATTCAAAGCACCATTTTGAATTCCCATTTGAAAAATTTTAATTCTGACATGGCATTCTTGCATAAATCGATGGAACACATAATTACCGGTAAAGTAAAGGATGGAAATTGTCTAAAAGTTGTCAGTGTTTAGCTGATTTCACTAAATATGTTGATTTGGATTTTGTTGCTAATATGATGAAAAATCACATCTCTGTCTCCAACCTGACAAGAAATTTGAGTATGTTACATGTACAAGATAATGTTGTTCTTACTCTGACAGCCATCAGGATTGTCTTCATTTAAATTCCAGTAGCCATCCACACAGGTATCACATCGTTTGCCCTCCACGTGAGGTTTACAGCGACATCTTCCTGCCTCCAGACCAAAATAAGGGTCAGTATGATCATCACATCTCCCATCTCTCTCAGAACCAGCAGGATCACAGTCACATGCTACAACAAAGATAGATAATTAAAAGGTTAAAAATTTCACTTTCAAATTTTGTTTTTGTTTGTAGTTTACTGAAGCACTTTTCAACCCTTATAGGAAAGGTAATCTTCCTTATTCAGAATTCAATGAAAAACCTTTTGTGAGTTTTTAAGAGATTGGCATTTGATAATAAACAATAATTTTCTATGAGTTAATACCACAATTTAATAGCCGAAGAGTATTAGAGATTTGATAATTTGCCGTTCCAGAAACTAAGGAATTGTGGGTATTGTGATTGTATTTGAAATTTTGGTGTACGAACAATGGATTTTCGACCAATGACGTTATGTTATTTACGTTCTTGACCAATCAAGTTGTTTTGGTGTATGCTCTTCCCACAATGCTTTAGTTTCTGAAACGGCGAATTACCAAGCCTGGAACCACTAAGGTCTCAATGGTTGTTTGTATTATTTACTAAAAATCTGAACATCATTCATATGTATAATTTGTTGTCAATATTTACTTTTTGCATTTGTTCATCTTAAAATTGATTGTTTCTTTATATACTTACAGATTTTCACTATTAAATTTTACACAAAGCATACATCTGGTGAAATACATAAGAGTTTGATTCTTCCATAAATGGCTATTTCCTGTGTAAGACAGCCGTGAAGCTGTCTTTGTGAAGCTGTCTTACACGGGTAAACATCCAATCCAACATTTCGCTTTTGTCGACATCATAGTTGTTACCATAGTAAACTCCATGAATTATTTGACGTCACAGTTGAAAAATCCACAAGGAATGGCAAGTTTTACTTTCCTTAGGTTTGTTCATTGTATTTTACGGAAGAAATAGCTTCCTACACTCGACTTAAATTAAAGATCGGGATATCTTCCACTTGTGTGAGAAATATTTCGTCTTTTTCCCTCGTTACACTCGGGGAAAAGATGGAATTTCTCACACTCATGGGAGATATCCCTTATCTTTTCTATGGTCTCATATACATGTAAGAAACTATTAATCTTATTTTAACCTCAATGGAAGACCGAACATTTGCTCAACAAATATCGAGTTCTGTCCACAGAACCCATATGGTTACAGATTTTACCCTTACGGCAGAAAATACTGTCATAAGTTAAAAGATAAACTGAGTGTATGATAATGTTAAGCAATAGTCATCTAAAAAGATCATTATGCCATCATCGAATCAAGTTTCCCCATTCATGGTTTTCACTGCAGATGAGACAAATAAAATAACTCTCAGTCTCAATTCATTTGGGTAGCATTATATTCAAATAGCCACATTATTAACAAATAACCATACTCATATTCAAATGTCTATTCTTCGAAATTGTAAATTTGAAGGTCATTATCATTGATCATGTCATAGCAAAATATTTGGAAAATCAAATATTAACAATAAACCTTACGCTGACATATTTCAGGATCTCTGATGTCTTTGTTTGGATCTTGGAAAAAGTATTCTTTACATTCCTGGCAATTCTTTCCTGTTGTATTATGTTTACAATCCTCACAGACACCACCACTGATCTCTCCGGAGGCTACAAACACGGCTGGATCAAATCTACATTCTGTAGCATGGTTGTTACAGTTACATTCTGAAAATCAAAAATATCGAAAATTCAAAAATAATTGTATATTAACAACAAAATCAAGATGTTCCTTTCGATTTAAGTCAATAATTCATGTGAAATATATTGTATTTTAAATTCAGATATCATACTTTGAATACAAGATATTCTTATTACAAAATGTCTTCAAACTAAAAGAAAGTGTTCGCTCAGGTCTGTCAGATTTACATCTCAAACTAAACCTGCAGATGGAAAAACAAATGAGTGGAAAATAGAGATGCACTAAGAACAAACAGAGAGACAGACTAAGGTCTTTTTTTGGTCAAATGAATGACAGTTTGTCTAATAAAAAGTACTGGTTCCTGAATCCTTGATTCAATCTAAATGATATTGCACTACTGTAAATTTCAAAAGAACTTTGTAATAGAGCAAAAGCAAAATATAAAGCAATGTTTTTAATGGGACAAAGTGCAAGACTACACAAATATATCAGACTATACTGATTAAAAGGCATTTAAATTGTTTATAAGGTATGCATATTTACAGGAGCCCACTTGCCCAGTGCTCCATCTTTTCAAAGGCTCCTCGGCTCAAACTGGTGCTAGGGGCCATCTTGAACTTACTATGAGGTATGAGTAAAGTTCATTGTTGAAGGCCTCATGGTGACTTCAAGATGAAGAACAAATATAAAAGCGTTGTTCTTTTGCTTAGTACTGACATGTATTTGTAGAGACTTCGTCTCATTTGCATTTACTCAATATCCCTTTATTGTAAATCCTAGAAAACAAAGACAGAGGCCAAGGGCAAGGGCAACCAAAAAATTCTGTTAATTACATTACTGGGTCCAAAGAAAATCCTTTGGACTACTAAAATCTTGTTATGCAGGAGACCAGATGAATATCAATCTGCATCCCTGTTTATGTTAGATTTGACAGGATGTAGGACACAACAGGTTTAACCATATAACATCAGTGTGCCTCCTCACAGAGGAGGAAAATCCCTCTGCCTTATCAATACTTACTTTGACAAGCATTAGGTTGATTTCTCTGTGCTGGTTTCCATGGGAGATCATTATAAAAGTCTAAACATCGTTCACAGTTATCTCCTTGAGTATTGTGGGTACAGACACATTTACCATGAACCTAAAAATAAACATTGCTCAATATTTATATACAACTACTGTATGTAAAGTTCTATTTACCATGAACCTTAAAATAAACATTGCTCACATTTATCCTTTGACTATTGTGTGAAAATTATATCCAATTGTATGTGTGTACAGATGCATTATCCATGGCTGAAAATAATGTTCACTAGCATACAGTAAACCAACTTAATTCCAAAAATGCATTTGTTTGGCACTAATGTTTCATTCTAATATCAGTTACTTATATGCAAAGACCAGTTCGCAATGATTAAATTTTGTGATATATTCTTTCTTACAAAGGACAAGATACGATAAAGGCTGTTTTTGGCCCCCTTTTCTTCGCATATTAGTTTAGCACGGAAAACGAACCAGGGTCTACTTGAATAAATTATAGCAACCATTCTTTGTGTTCTGATACTTATTTTTCATCATGAACTTCCAGTGTTCAATTTTAAAGGTGTCAAAGTTAATGAAAACCCGACAGAACAGCAAAAATCTACGATTTTGTCATCTTAGCGTCTAAAATTAAATATGAGGGCCAACGTAGACCACCGTCAAATTACCATAGATTTGTAGGTTGTTTACTCACCAATTTGTGTGTAAAAAATCTCGGTGGTCTACATTGGCGCTGACATCCTAAAATTCCAAAATCTACGTTTCTTCGTTCCCGTTTTTGACCGAAATTATAAATGACGGATCATTTCCGGTATCTGATCCTTATTTCCGTACCTGACCTATCAATACGATAACAAAGTTGAAAACCATGCCAGAGACATATAAGACGTGTCTCTGACTATGCTAATTATGCTATTTCTATTCATAAAGTATAATAAGGGGTGTTTTTACAGGAAATACCACAAAGCTCACAACAACAAAAAAAGATAAACAAATATCGAATATAAAAAAAATAAATAAAAAATAAATCATGTTTACTGGAAAGCTCAATTTTAATCCATTGGGAGTTGATGGCAATATTACATATAATTAAAGTACATAATAAACAAATAAACAAGACATTTCAAACACAACAAATAAAATCGAGAATCATGCAGCTAAGTCCACTTTCCTCACAAGAAAAACACATACAATTTATTATATGCAATATTATATTCGGCATTTTTTTTCTGATTTTATAATGACAAGAAGCAATTATGTAGATGAAAGGAGTACAACTCTAATGACATGTCGATGGATACAAGATACATACATTGAGAATTGCAATTTATGTAAACGCAGTCTGCAACTGAAAATTAAACTCTATCAGTAATTGAGATCTGGCATAAATATAAAACCAGCTATCACTCATACAGATCTGGATGGAGTGCACTTGCATAATGTATTTTTTCCAACCACTAAAAAAATAAATGGATAAAATGAAAAGATATAAAAAAACCTTGTCATAAACTTTAACTCCGAAGCAATAATAATGCAGTGAAAAGGGTGCTAAGGTTTACTTAAAAGCTCGAAGCACTTTTTTATATACTGGTTAGCCTGAATTTTATACTGATCCCCATGCTTCACAAATGAGGAATTCAATTAGGTTCCAGTCGTTTTTTGCCAGTTTTTAGCCATTTGCATAAGTTTTGCATGAAATTTAAAAAGGGGATCCAATGCCCGGAAACCCCCATCATTACAATAATATCAAGTGTTTATTACCGTACTGACAAACAATGATTATGACAAAACAGGACTTTTTATTTGGCAGGCTACAGGTACCATAGATCGAGCATATCATTCGTGTCCTTCAATCAATAATTTCGGTATTAGCAGAATAGAGAGGATAACATTTCTCGAAATATAAAGGAAAGACAAAATTAATGATTAAACAGAAACAGAAAATACCACCTAGAAATTGTACAATTAAAATATTACAGTATGAAACTTTATAAATGACGAATCAAGAAGTACATTTAACAAGCTTTGATTATTTGATTTTAATGCTGCTGGTGAGAGGTTACTCCCTGAAACACGTGTACAGCATAACTAAATTTATTGTTCATTTTTGCAACTTTGGTATTTTTGTATTTTGAACTTTGGCGAAAATCCCATTCCATACAGGCCAGCCTTTGTTTGTCTTAAGGCGAAGTCGTAAATATAAAATTATTTTGCAGATGCACCGTATGTAATGAAACTTGAACTGAAGATAAATTGTCATCTTGCATCTGCAGTGTGGATAGCTGTCCCTAATACACGAATTCTCTTATAATCATATAGCATGCATCTTTTTGTTTTCAATCTAAAGAGGCATCAATTTTATTTACTTGGCTAATGGAAGAGGTGCATGTAATAATTTTTCGGAAAAGCCATAATTTTTATTTTTGGAAAAGGGAACAAAAATTTTCAGGAAAATCGGTTAAAATATGTTCATTATTGGTCATTCAACACACTCTAGCAATTGTCTAATATAGCCCAAGTTTTCTGTCAAATAATTTGAAATTCAATTGAGTGTTTAATCGTTTGTTTAATCATTTATACCAATTTATGATGTTAAAACCGTCATCTTAAATATTCAGTCTTAGTCTATTCATTAATTAAAATTTCGCGCCATTTATCTCAATAGGCAAAAGTTTCGGGAATTATGATGCACAGTTTTAGCGTTTATTCATGAAAGATTTCATTTATATACCTGCAAATATGAGCTCAATTTGACAGACCAATACAATGCTTGTGTTTCACAAATGAGAACAGATATTTTTGGGTAGACCCAGAGATTGTTACCGGACTGGCTTACACCGACTGTGACAAAACCGGACTTTTTTCTGTATCACAAAAGCATGGAATGTACTGATGGTTGCAATTTTTTTTCAACAGTGTGAAAATAGAAGTACTAGAATATTATTTGACGAATCTTGGGGACGATGGTGACAACGATGAATAAATATAATTAAAATTAATTAAAATTGATATGCAGAAGGGTTTTTAAATAATACCGTCTTAATAAAAGCGGTATAGGAATCAGACAGTGTACAGCCCTTTCACTCTACGTAAAATTGAGTTTTATCGTAATTTAAATTTCAATGCCTTGTGGCTGTCTCGCGTCCTTGTTTTGTCTTGTTTTCCTGTGTTCCCGTTTTTGCCATGCCTCTGGACTTTGTTTTTTTTTGTGATTATCACTTCCCATGTTCGTTCTGTATGCTTTTGTCGTTGTTTTAAATATCTCACGTCTTTGTCTTTAAGTCTAATACTTATATATTCAAATGGGAATTAAATGCTAGTCCGTTTTGGACTGGAAAAGTATAAGCTAATAAGCTACAGTAAAGAATTTGAAATATTTGTTTAGTAAACTGTTGTGTTACAGTATGTATGTTTTATCGGCGTTTAGTTTTTGTTAGTATGAAAGGAGAGTGTGAGTTATGTCCCCATTGTAATATTTTTTTTGTATTGTGATATCATCTTTGTCACGATACGTATAGAAATGGAAGCTGATTTGTTTGTATATGTCTGCCTTAAATCTTAAAATACCAACCGCCAAGAGGACGTTCCCCAGGTGAACAAAACATAACATTGGAATTGATCGTATAGTTATTTCCCTTGTCTACAAGGGAAGGTCAGCTTGTCCGTTTTCTATGAAAGCAAACTTTTTTCTTACGTCAATTTAGTTCAGATAATAAAGTTATCAAAAGCAACATACCTAAAATGAGGATAGACTATGATCTTTAATGCAAAAAATATGTTCATAAAAGGCTTTAGTTAAAATTAGGTACCCTTAAAGAGCCCCTTGTTGTACCTATTTTCGGCAGGTTCCGTAGAGTATAACATCCAAAATATTATAGATCTAGTATAACTGAACAGATTTGGAAGAAAAAAATGCTGTCTACCAGGTTATCCAGCATTTTTTTTTCATTTGCTAGCTGATAGACTAATCACGCAAGTATGCTACAGAAGAAATGACGGGTCACAAAGGTGAACAACGAGGACCCAATTCAATTAAAACCAATAGATGAGATCAGGTGCACTGGTCGAGTAAGCATCTCATGTTTCTCTGCCATATTAAGCATAAAGGGGACAGATATGTGGTCATCTGAAAAACAGATACCCCTATCGGTCAAAATAATCGTTTTTCGTATTTCGTAAAGCTTCTGTAGTGAATTGGGGATATGCAGAAAAAGTATGTATGCGAAACTCCTAGTCAATAAGTAAACAATGAAAGGATATGGAGTAAGTGCACATGAGACACAATATCACTCCAGATAAATTGTGTTGTTACCTCAAAATATCTTTATAAGTTATTATCTGTGTATTGTTTTTTTATTATTTCTTACTGTTGCTAAGGAAAACTTGGGCAACTATGATCACTATGAATGTACAGTGAAGGGAGCGCCAGTATATTACTTTATTTGGGCGTATGACATTTGCGCCGATTTTATAAATTTCAAATTTTTCATTTGCGCCGATTTTATTTTTCATCTGCGCCGATTTTTTTTCTTATGACGCAGGTAAAATATTTGTACATTAAAAGAAGATATGTTGGTTAGACTTGGAAATAAGCGATGTTAAAATACCGAAAGTTTGTAGGGCTTCATTTAAAATATATCTCATTTTCTGAATTTTGTCATTTTTTTACTTAATTTTGATATGACAAAAGTTGAAATTCCAAGATATAAGTTGGAGCTTAAAAGTTGAGATTAAAAAATAAATAAATATGAAATACTGATATCATATAATTCTTCAGTTAACTAAATTATACCTTGAAAATATTGGTTTAATCTTACTACAAACTGTGAAGTTTGGTACTGTACATTACTTATACCAGTACCAATACGTCTTGTAAACACAGAGGCACTACAGGTTCCGTTCTTAGTTAAACACTTGCATTGATATTTTTATTCCATTTTTATCACTCTTTGAGCTTTATTTTTTATCCGTGTAAACTTTTTGTGTAAGCAGTTTTTTTTAAAAATTTCATCAGTATAGTGTGGACAAATTAAAAAATTACCTGTTTATTAATTATCAAGTTAAAAATCGGCGCAAATGAAAAAAATAATCGGCGCAAATGAAAGAAAAAATCGGTGCAGATAAAAGAAAAAATCGGCGCAAATGCAAAACGCCGCTTTATTTTCATGTTAGTGTAACATATACAATTGAAGCATGTATTATATATTTCGTGTTTGCATATGTTCTTGTTTGGTGTATAACCAATTATCATTGCTAAGGACAATTTAGGTTGTTAGTTCCCCAACAAGAATCAAGAAGGGATTTATACAGTTTTATTTAACTGTAATTTAGAAATAAAATTTTAGAGATATAAATGGCCTTGCATCTGCTATATTTCGCTTAAAAGCTTAATATTCAATTTTCGTGTGCGATTTGAACCGTTGCTAAACACACTGTAGGTTTCTATAGGCTGCTGCTACAGGCAGTAGGAATGCAGAAAGGGAAGAAGTAATACAGTAATACATATGTAATACAGATATAGTATTGTATCGGTATTTTCGCCATTACATGGGCTATTATTCAGACCTTTTTTCGATTTCATTAACAATTTTAACGTTGCTAAGAGCAGTTTTGGTTGCTAGGTTCTCCAAAAGTATAGAAAATAACATGTACCTATACACTTTAACCCTTCTATATAATTGTTTTACAAAAAATATCATTTATTCGATATTCAAACCCTTTAGTTTTCTTTTGTTTCCTATTTTTCCTCATAATATCTGTAATTTAAAGCGTTGCTAAGGAAACTTTTGGTTGCCAGGTTCATCATAAGTAGAGACAAAGAACGTAATAATCACCCGTGGGCATTCTGACCTAATAAATTACAAATATGTGATATTTGAATCCTTTTTCATGATCCAAATATGTTCTTTTCCTGTCATTTCACAGTTATTTCTAAATCGGTTGCTAGGCAACCATCGTTAGGCCTGAACAGGAAAAAAATGTCATTTTTGCCATTCCCAATGTGAGGGTTATTAATCAAAAAAATATTAAGATATTTGAAGAGGGGGCCAAAAACGGACCTTATCCTACCTTGTCCTTTATAACAATCATTGGATGTAAATATACAACACAGATTTTTTTAAAGAGCAATTGAGTATGGAATCTGGTTTGGGTGACTTGTGTTTGCATGCAAACATATCATCACTCGTTTTTATTAACCTGAACACACTTTGTGATTGCATCAGAAAGATCATTTCTGTTTATATATTATGAAGCAAGGCATTTCCTCTATGGTGTGTAACTATATAAAATTTTAAAGTACACTGAAATACATACAAATTTCATTGAATTTTAACAACCCATTTTTGAGAAAACTAGTACGTCAATTGTTCGAAAAACAATTGATAGGTCTTTCCCGGAAGTTGTGTCATAATACTGTCACAATTGATCAACAATTTAAGCTTAATATGAACATTTATTGATAATTTAATGTGAAATCAAATGCTTGTCTATGACCTTGAACTTTGACCTTGACCTCATTTTGAAGGTCACATATTCTTTTACCTTTTTGTAATGAATGTCTCTTTG
>MJUU01009977.1:29454-51000 GCA_002080025.1 Modiolus philippinarum | reverse complement strand
TATCCAGCCTGGAATTTAAAACAAATTTCAACATACCAAATAAATGAAAGGAGTCTTCAGGCTCCCCTGGCAGTAGTCAATGTTTCTGGGTACTTGTTTTCAGTGTGTAGTCATAAGGTAAACATTTCTAATGCTTTCATCAAACAGAAAATGTTAAATGATGTTAAAATGGTGTTAAAATGGTTAAACCAAACTTCTTGAGCTTTACATTTATATTTTTTTCTGATGTCACTATTTTTTTGGCAACTACATTTGTTGTCACATCTAGTAAGGGGAAGATAACTCTGATGTATGGCAAATATGATTTATGACCACCAAAGTGACAACTCAAGACATATTTTTACATAGTTCTGTAATTCTCATTCTAAACGGATGTTTTTTTCAATTTCAATTTTCAGGTAGTGTTCATTAGGATTTGAATAATCTACATGATATCTTGGTGTAGTTTTCATTTCCAAACTTTTTGGTAACAAATTTTCCGCTCTTTGATTTGCCACTCCTAAAGGACCATGGATAGTTTTATTATTATGGACAATGCAAAACAAAGTATACTGTTCACACAATAATGTGATTAATATAAAATATAAAACTTACATAACATTCATCACACCTATGTCCTGTTACAAATCTCTTACAGAAACAACCTCCATCTTGTTTATCACAGCCTGCATTGTCTATAGTACCCAACAAGTTACAGTCACAAACTAAAGAAAAAGGCACTGAATTAGTTGAAGTCCAATATCAATGTTATACATCATTACAATTAAAAATACAATGAAAATTTCCAGTTACACCACATGACATGTGAACAGTAACTTAACAAATATAACATTGTGTTCACATGAACTGCATGAATGTAAATTTTAACTTTGATAGTTAAGTAATACAATTTCTATATCAAACATTCACAATCATTTATCCTGCAATGGTGGTATTTACTAGACGAATACGACCCTGCAAATATTTTTTTCGTAGGTTATACTGGTAACTGGTCCACGATTTTGAATGAAGACAAGACAGAGCAACTGGTTTGAAACCTCGAATACTTTGACGTCACAGTGTAAATTCTCTTATGACGTCAGGGATTATACCAAAATGGCCGAAGTTGTTTACTGTCTTCCTGGTCTCACTTCACTAAGAAAATTCATTTTTAAATATGGTTTAAATGATTGCAGGATAAAAACAATATACGTACATTGTCGGAAATATAAAATTTATTTGTACTCGCTGCGAAACAGGCGAGAAATGCTCGATAAACCTCGCATTTCTACCTGTTTCTAAAGCTCGTCAAATAAATTTTTTTTTTCCGACAATGTACATATATTGTATATTTATCTATCAAAATTTGACTTTAAAAACACTCAAGGAACCGATGAAAATAGTACCAGCCAGAAGGGTGTTCAAGCCATCAAGGCAGAACTATATCTAAACATGAAAATAAAGGGCTACGCCGAGCGCAGCATGATACGACCGCAGCATGTCGACCACCCGAAATTTGAACAAGTGTAATTTAAAATGAATGTGGACACAGTTAAGAGCTTGACACAGTAACTTGATGGACACACTAAGTAGGTAGACATAGTAATTGTTGGACACAAACTAGAACGAAAAAATCCGTCGAAATCAAAGTAAAAAGAAAGATTTTACATATTTTGAAAATTGCAATTTCGGCCCTTTTGACCCCTTATAGATCGGAAACCATAAAAGATACAAAAAATCTGTTGGAATAATACTGAAAGCTTACAAAAAGAGGAATCTTTAGAAAAAAATTCCATCAAAATCCAATGAAAAATAAAAATTTAGGTAATATGCATATTTGCAATTTTGGCCCCGTTTGGCCCCTTATATCTCAAAAACAAAACAAATTATCAAAAATCTAATAAAAGCGCACATGTTAATTTTTCATAAGGAATCCATTGAACAAACTGCATCAAAATCCGACAAGAAATAAAAAAATAAAATTTTTGAGATTCCCCCTTTTGGGCCCCATTTATCTCATGAACGGTACATGTGACATGAAATCCGTTGAATATTACTGATTGGAAATTTTCTCAGGAGCACACTGAAAGAAACCCCATCAAAATCTGATAAATAATAAAAATTCTACAGCCAAATACAAGAAAACACCCGGTTTTCCCCTTTTTGGCCCTTTTTAAAAACAGGAGGGGCCACGATGACCAAAACCCCTCCAAGCCTTCCTTTTGTGCCAAGGAACATTGTGTTAAAATTTCATAAGGATTGATCAACTTGAACTTAAGTTATTGACAAAAAACAAAAGTGTCTACAGACAACAACGCCGACAACGACGACGACGACAGCACCATACCACTATACGACCTCAAATTTTTTGGGGTCGTATAAAAAGGGACCAGAAAATGTGTTCGAGACATCCATGGTGTTCAATCTATTGCAGTTTGAGCCATCCAAGTTCTACTGTATATTTGGCCAAATTTTTTTGCACCCTATGAAGCTTTTTCTAGATATTTAAATATCAAACATCACTGGTTGTTGAGCATCTTATACATTGTTTTATTCAAAGCATCATTTTGGATTCTCATTTGAAAAATTTTAATTCTGACATGGCATTCTTACACAAATCAATGGGACACATAATTAAACTAAAGGATGGAAATTGTCTAAAAGTTGTCAGTGTTTAGCTGATTTCACTAAATATGTTGATATGGATTTTGTTGCTAATACTAGTATGATGAAAAATCTCTTCTCTGTCTCCAACCTGACAAAAAATTTGAGTATGTTACATGTACAAGATAATGTTGTTCTTACTCTGACAACCATCAGGATTGTCTTCATTTAAATTCCAGTATCCATCCACACAGGTATCACATCGTTTGCCCTCCACATGAGGTTTACAGCGACACCTTCCTGCCTCAAGACCAAAATAAGGGTCAGTATGATCATCACATCTCCCATCTCTCTCAGAACCAGCAGGATCACAGTCACATGCTACAAAGATAGATAATTAAAAGGTTAAAAATTTCACTTTCAAATTTTGTTGTTTTTAGTTTACTGAAGCACTTTTCAACCCTTATAGGAAAGGTAATCTTCCTTATTCAGAATTCATTTAAAAACCTTTTTTTGAGTTTTTAAGAGATTGGCATTTAATAATAAACAATTAATAATTTTCTATGAGTTAATACTACAATTTAATAGCCGAAGAGTTTAAGAGATTTGATAATTACCAAAGAAATAAAAGGGACAACAGGAACCACCTGCAATGGCTGAAAATTATAATTACATGCCACAATCTGCCAGGGAACTACACAGGAAAAACACAAATTAGACAAAAGACAAACATAAACAACGATAGGAACTCCTGGAACCACTAAGGTCTCCAACAGTTGTTTGTGTTATTTACTAAAAATCTGAACACCATTCATATGTATAATTTGTTCTCAATATTTACTTTTTGCATCTGTTCATCTTAAAATTGATTGTTACTTTATATACTTACAGATTTTCACTATTACATTTTACACAAAGCATACATCTGGTGAAAAACATAAGAGTTTGGAATCTTATTTTAACCTCAATGAAAGACCGAACTTTTGCCCAACAAATATCAAGTTCTGTTAAAAGAACCCATATGGTTACAGCTTTTACGCTTACAGCAGAAAATACTGTCATAAGAAACAAGATAAACTGAGTGTATGATAATGTTGTGCAAATGTTCATCGAAAAAGATAATTATGCCATCATTGCATCGTGTTTCCAAATTCATGGTTTTCACTGCAGATGAGACAAATAAAGTTACTCTCAGTCTCAATTCATTTGGGTAGCATTATATTCAAATAGCCACATCATAAACAAATAACCATATTCATATTCAAATGTCCATTCTTCTAAATTGTAAATTTGAAGGTCATTATCATTGATCATTTCATAGCAAATATTTGGAAAATCAAATATTAACAATAAACCTTACGCTGACATATTTCAGGATCTCTGATGTCTTTGTTTGGATCTTGGAAAAAGTATTCTTTACATTCCTGGCAGTTCTTTCCTGTTGTATTATGTTTACAATCCTCACACACACCACCACTGATCTCCCCTGATGCTACAAACACGGCTGGATCAAATCTACATTCTGTAGCATGGTTGTTACAGTTACATTCTGAAAATTAAAAATGTCAAAAATTCAAAATCAATTGTATATTAACAACTGATAAACAAAAATCAATAGTTCCTCTCGATTTAAGTCAATAATTCATATGAAATATATTGTATTTTAAATTCAGATATCATACTTTGAATGCAAGATATTCTAATTACAAAGTGTCTGCAAACTAATAGAAAGTGATCGTTCATGAACTAGTCTTAGATCTTAAGATTTACATCTCAAACTGGAAAAACAAATGAGTGGAAAATAGAGATGCGCTAAGAACAAACAGAGAGACGGATTTTTTTGTTCAAATGAATGACAGTTTGTATAATAAAAAGTACTAGTTCCTGAAACTTTGATTCTGTTTAAATTACATTGAACTACTGTAAATTTCAAAAGAACTTTGCAAGAGAGCAAAAGTAAAATACAAAGCAACATTTTTAATGGGGCAAAGTGTGAGACTACATAAATATATCTGACTACACTGATGAAAAAGCCTTTAAACTGTTTATAAGGGATGCATATTTACAGGAGCCCACTTGCCAAGTGCTCTATCTTTCCTGCAAAGGCTTCTAGAAAACAAAGACAGAGGCCTAGGACAAGGGCAACCAAAAATTTTGTTCATAGCATTACTGGGTCCAAAGAAAATCCTTTGGGCTTCTAAAATCTTGTTTTGCAGGAGACCAGATGAATATCAATCTGCATCACTGTTTATGTTAGATTTGATATAACATCAGAGTACCCTCCTCACAGAGGAGGAAAATCCCTCTTGTCATATCAACACTTACTTTGACAAGCATTAGGTTGATTTCTCTGTGCTGGTTTCCATGGGAGATCATTATAAAAATCTAAACATCGTTCACAATTATCTCCTTGAGTATTGTGGGTACAGACACATTTACCATGAACCTAAAAAATAAAAAAAGCTCAATACTAATATACAACTACTGTATGTAAAGATCCATTTACCATGAATCTTGAAACAAACATAGCTCACAATTATCCGTTGACTATTGTGTGAAAATTATATCCAATTGTATGTGTGTACAGATGCATTATCCATGGCTGAAAATAATGTACACTTTTATCTGCAAGAGCATACAGTAAACCAAACTATATTTCGCAACAACTTTCCCAAAATCCATTCTTTTGATTAGTTTCGCACTAATTGCGAAATTTCATTCTATATATATTGTATTAGTAACTGACAAGCAAAGAGCAGTTTGTGATTATTAAATTTCGTGATATATTCTTTCTCACAATTTTAGTGAAAATATAACAGCTTGCAAATACAATTATAGTAGTTGGTGACGACATACTATGAACATGAAAACAAACATTATTCACAATTGTGTTGAAAGGTGCATTTAATATGTTCCTTGCAAGAGTGGACCCTAAAAGATGTTTGGCCCGTCCCTGCTTGGTCTCTAAAACAGTCATGTACTACTCAAGAGCAACCTACAAAACAAATATTATTACCGTACCACTTACAGTAATTGAGAAACTATTCTAACAAAAAAAAATAACTATGTTCACTAGACCATGAAATTAAGGTCAAGGTCAAAAGCCATATGTCAGACTGACATGTACTAACCAAGACGAAGCTATATACCAAATATCATTGACCTATATCTAGTAGTTATTGGAAACAGACTTAGCAAAAAAACTTAACCTGGACACTGGACCGTGAAATTGAGGTCAAGGGCAAAAGCCATATGTCAGACTGACATGTACTAATCAAGACCAAGTTGTATACCTAATATCATTGACCTATAGCTTGTAGTTATTGAGAAACAGACTTCAGCAAGAAATGTAACCTGGACACTGGACCATGAATTTGAGGTCAAGGTAAAAAGCCATATGGCAAACTGACATGTACTAACCAAGACCAAGCTATAGCTTGTAGTTATTAAGAAACAGCAAAAAACTTAACCTGGGCACTGGACCATGAAATTGAGGTTAAGGTCAAAAGCCATATGGTAGACTGACATGTACTAACCAAGACCAAGCTATATACCAAATATCATTGACATATCACTTGTAGTTATTGAGAAACTGACTTGAGCAAAAAAACTTAACCTGGACACTGGACTGTGAAATTGAGGTCAAGGTCAAAATCCATATGGCAGACTGACATGTACTAACCAAGACCAAGCTATATACGCAATATCATTGACAACCTACCCTGGTCACTGGACCGCGAAATATAGGTCAAGGTCACATGATTTTGAGTCCGGCAGATAGGGTTCGCCATAAGCTACCTATGGACCAAATATAAAAGTTTCTACATCAAAGGCTTCTATATAATAACTTGAGTTTACGCCGCCGTCAATGTAATACTTTGCACGTCTATGTCTGGCTTTCTCAGACAAAAATAAACAATGTTCACAATTATCTCTTTGAGTACTGAGTGTACAGACATGACATACGCATCTACTCTGATCCTGAAAATAAACAGTTCACAATTCTACATTTCAGAGACTAGAAGATTGTTGCTCAGAACTTGTTTTATAAGATTTTCATTAAATTTATAACAAATTGTATGAGAATGCACCACTTTTGCCCATATGTACCCAAGAAATTTTTGTTCATGTAACAACTCAAGCTGTATTTTTCTAAAACTTTTGAATATTCAACTTTACATATTTGTCACTTGTCACTGAATTCTGATAACAGGACATACAATATCCATCAGTATTTGATTCTGTTCCTTACCATATTTCCTAATCCTTCTTTATCTTTATATTTATCTATAGGAACACATTGTGAAGCATGTCCATAACAACTACAGCTACCTCGGGCAATCATCTCATACATAGCATAATAGTATTTTTCTGTAATCTCTGGTCGACTATCAACTAATGTATCACCTAAAAGTCAAATATAACACAAACAATTATTATTCAATTGTTTTTTTAAAAGTCAAATCAACATAAAACTGATACTGTGGATGCATTTATTTTCGTGGGTTCCAATTTTCGTGGTTTTGCTAAAATTCATACATTCCTGGGTTCCTAAATTCGTGGTTTCAGACTTTTGCCATTAAAAGGTTATGGGAATTTTGTATTTAGTTGGGTTTTTAATTTCGTGGTTAGAGTCAACCACGAAATCCACGAAAATTGGCTCCCCACGAATAATAGTGCATTCACATTACTATGCTCCAAATTCCAGCTATCTGTTATTTTTTCCAAGTTTTTCCTGCTTTTAGTTTATACAGTTCCATTACAGTTAATGAATAGATTATGTGTTTTAGTGTTGTGGTAATATGATTATGCCAACTTTTTGTATTTTTTTTTTTCATTTAATTTCATGAGACTTATAGAATCTGAAATTACAGTACGAGTTTATGCTTATTTTTAAAGAGTGTGTTGTTATACCTTTTATAATATATATCTGGATGTTTTTTACATTGCTTCCTTGTGGTTTGCAATCTCATAAACATTCACTGCTTACAATATACTGTAAATCTACATAAGTTGTCAAAATGACCAACTGCAGTAACTAAATTAATGTAACTTGAGTATTTTATTACTGTAAATATGGTAATTTTCTTGTGGGGGTAATTTTTGCTACATTTGGAGTCAAGGAAAATCTTTGAAAATTTTCCTCATCCATTGAAGAGTTATATGTAAAAGCATTTGAAATGTGTTGGGCATGAAAATTTTCCCCTTGACAAATGTTTTTTCCCAAAACATCCTTGGAATAATCCCCACTTAAACATCCACATTTACAGAAATTATTAATAAATACCAATTTACTGCCAATATATTGTGTCTCATAACTTACCTAAAGTGTGTAATTCTGTAAAATTTACTCTAAGATTTGTTAGCTTCAGTAAATCTTGTACTTCTTGGTCATATGGATCTTTTATTGGAATGAATGGAGGAAGAACTTTAAATATTACCTGAAAAATAAAAAAAAACTAGAGTGAAAAAGTCTGACATTACGTACAAAAGTCATGCAAATAACATAAAAAGAGTAAAGATGTTAATATTTAATTTATTGATCAACTAATAAAAACAGTAATATTAAGCTGTCTGTAGTTTCCAGCAAAGATGAAGGCTTACATTATCCAGTCACGAAAACCTTCATCTGACTTAAGTGAACAACATAGACTGATAAACAGACAGAAATTTGGAGGCAGAGGGCAGTATGGAAAAGTTATACATGTAATATGAGCATATTTTTTTGGTACCAGTATGTTCATTCACTTGATATGAAGAACTTTAGGTATCCATTGGATTAGTTTTGACTTTATCATGAATTGACTCACCGACAAGTGTGACTGGTGCCATATAAGAAGCAGGACATGCCTACACTTCCAGAGCACCTGATATTACTCTTGTTTTGTCTTAAAGAGTTCACATTTACTGCAAGTAATTTGGTTTTGAGTGTAATGTTTGTGATGGTTGTGTGTTCTGTGGGTGTGTTTCATTGTGTCTTCGGTCTTTATTTTGAGTGTAATGTTTGTGACAGTTGTGTGTTCTGTGGGTGTGTTGCAATGTGTCTTTGGTCTTTAGTTTTGGGTGTAATGTTTGTGATGGTTGTGTGTTCTGTGGGTGTGTTGCATTGTGTCTTCGGTCTTTAGTTTTGAGTGTAATGTTTGTGATGGTTGTGTGCTCTGTGGGTGTGTTGCATTGTGTCTTTGGTCTTTAGTTTTGAGTGTTACGTTTGTGATGGTTGTGTGTTCTGTGGGTGTGTTGCATTGTGTCTTTGATCTTTAGTTTGATTTTTATGTTTGTGATGGTTGTGTGTTCTGTGTGTGTGTTGATTTGTGTCTTTGGTCTTTAGTTTTGAGTGTAAAGTTTGTGATGGTTGTGTGTTCTGTGTGTGTGTTGCATTGTGTCTTTGGTCTTTAGTTTTGAGTGTTATATTTGTGATGGTTGTGTGTTCTGTGGGTGTGTTGCATTGTGTCTTTGGTCTTTAGTTTTGAGTGTTATGTTTGTGATGGTTGTGTGTTCTGTGGATGTGTTGCATTGTGTCTTTGGTCTTTAGTTTTGAGCGTTCTGTGGGTGTGTTGCATTGTGTCTTTGGTCTTTAGTTTTGAGTGAAATGTTTGTGATGGTTGTGTGTTCTGTGGGTGTGTTGCATTGTGTCTTTGATCTTTAGATTTGAAATTCTCATTTTTGTCATGTCTCTGGACTTTATGTATTTTACTTGTGCTTTAATTTGTTCCTTTGGTGTTTCACAGCCGTTGTTTAGACAAACATGTATCGTTTTCAAAGCTACATGTACATGTATTAAAAAGTAAAATCTTCATATAATGAGGCTAAGTCGTGTACTACAGCATTCATGTATTATATCTTATATTTCAATGTTTCTCTGATAAAACTCTTTATCCTAAACATTTTAAAAGTCTGTTTCCCCTATTTTGTCCCTGCAATTCATCTATTATGTCATGAAACCAAAATTCTCTAATTTCTGTCCTATTTTCACGTTTCCTGAACAGTTGGAGAAATACGTTTCTCCTCACTAGAGAGAATGTTGTTCTCTGCAAGTGATTGGATGAAATTCAATTATGATGTCAAATATGTTTACCGTTATCCAACTTCTCCATTGTGGCGTCATGAAAAAAAGGAAAGGCGACCATGCCTGATGACGTCATATTCAAAGAACAAATTTATTTTGTTTTATCAGAAATGGGGGTCATGTTTTTGTCCAAAATCTCCTTGAAATCATTAGAGAAATAAAATCCACAACCGTATCTCGTGAGAAACAACATTTCTACACACTCTATAGTTAAATTTTCAATATTTTAAACACTCGGCATGCCTCGTGTTAAAAAATTTGAAAATTTAACTATCTCTAGTGTACATATGTAGAACTGTCGTTTCTCGCTCTATGCGACTGAGGATTCTATATTTACCCTTTGGTTTTACTGTTTATATACAAACAACAAAACAAACCAAAACTCTCCTACAAATTAAAATCAACAGCTTTTTTAAAAACTGACTACCATGACATTTTAGTGTGTGTAATGACAACATATACTGCAATATTAATGCATGTAATTTTTAATAAAGCAAACTAATCATATACTCAGAACAATTTTGGGTTAGTTACAAAACTTTGTATAGCTTTTTTTTTTCTATAATATTTGATAGATCAGTATCTGTATTGTAGTCTGATAATTCCAAGGATTTCTATTTATAACTACTGGCATTCAGTATATAAATATTTCATGCCTGTATTATACAACCAAACTTTATCCTAGATAATACATGTAGTGTAGTTAAACCAAGGAACAAACTGATGCATTGTAATTTTTTTTTTGCAGAATTTCTAGTTGCCACTGAAATACAGTGGAACTTTGATGGATCGAACACTCAAGGGACCAATGAAAACAGTTTGAGCCAAAGGGGTGTTCTGGATATTGAGGTCGAACTACATCTAAACTTGAAACAAGAGGCTCTCAAGAGCCTGTATTGCTCACCTGGACCATGGCCAATACATAACTTCAAATAAACTTATATGTTAAAGGGTCTCATTTTCAAACTATGTAAATAAACATTTATGTTATATGATCCAACTTTAATTAACTATTTTCCCTATTGCATGCCATCTTGGATAAGGGATGGATCTGCAGGACACATTTCTAAAGAAAATTAAGTGTAAATGTGCCAAAGTTTATTTCCAACTGGCCAAATGGTTTTAAAGAAGATCTTTGAATGTACTCCTATATTAAACTATGTTTCCCATTGGTAGCCAATTTGCATAAGGTGCAGACTTGAAGGACATCTGTTTTGAAGGGGACCATCAAAGATACATTCTGACTAGCCAAGTTGTTTCAGATAAAAAATTCTTTGTATGCTCTTTCCATACAGGCGAGTAATAAATTAAGTTCCCCGCAGATGGCAATGTTGGATGACATTTAGGCATAAAAGTAACATTACATATATATACATGTATATTATAGTCAGCACCTCATAAGCATCATTAATGCCCAGTTCTGTTCAAATCCATTCAGAGGTTTTCAAGGCTCACTTTATTTAATGAAATTATTTACATTAAGCAGTCTATGAAGCTGAAAAACTACTTCAACATTCATGTCAGCAGAGTTTATAGTGATTAAACACTAAATTTCTTTAGTAGTATGGTGGTTTATTGCCTTGAATACCTGTATAGGTCTCTCACGGCATTTTTAAGTTGGAGGGACGCCCACTCCATTGCAATATAATTTTGGAATGTTGTTCTCTCCATGGTGTTTGGTTGACTGTTGTTTGACTTCGCAATCATGCTACCTTGGTGGGTCGAACTTTGGTTTGTAGAAGGACTTTGAAGAACTCAAATTAAAGCCCTAACTACGGTATGCGCCGCCATTAGCCTGCATGTCTTGGCCCTGAGAGACCAAGACCCATTCTACACGTTGAATGGTGCAGTTGCCCAGTCCTCACCATCGTACCGGAGTACTCTTGTAAAATTCTTTAAAGACACAATATATCTATATAGGAAAATCATTATGACATGAAATAAGGTAAAAAACTCACGGAAAAAGGGCTATAACTCTCAGACGGGTTTTCCAATTTTCTTCAAAATTGCAGAGCAGATAGATCTCGGCACTCTGAACAACTTTACCACACCACATACCCCCCTTCTTCTCCCCCGTCAGATTTTTGATATCTGCAACAGTTTTTGAGTTATTTGTCAATAAAGGGCTACGCCGAGCGCAGCATGATACGACCGCAGCATGTCGACCACTGAAATTTCAACAAAAGTAGTTTAAAGTGACTGTGGACACAGTAAAGAGCTTGACACAATAATTCGATGGACACAAAAAGAAGCTTGACACAGTTATTAGCTAGGAACAAAAAAAGGAAAAATTCAACCCTTTTGATCACTTACTGATGAAAAAAAAACGTAAGAGCTATGCAAAATATAGACTATCAACTAAAACTTAACATCCATAGAAATTCAAAGAAAAAAATTCCATCGAAATCTGATGAAAAATAAAGTTAAGACATATTTAGAAAAATTGCAATTTTGGCCCCTTTGACCCCTCGTAGCTCGGAAACGGTATTAGCCACGCCAAATTTATTGCCATAACTCTGAAAGCTTAGATCAAGAGGAATCCAAAGAAAAAAATCCCATCGAAATCCAATGAAAAATAAAGATTTGACATATTTAGAAAAACTGCAATTTTGGCCCCTTTGACCCCTCGTAGCTCGGAAACGGTAGGAGCTACAAAAAAATCTGTTGACATATTGCAAAAAGCTTAGATCAAGAGGAATCCAAAGAAAAAATCCCATTGAAATCCGATGAAAAATAAAGATTTGACATATTTAGAAAAATTGCATTTTTGGCCCATTTGACCCCCTGTAGCTCTGAAACGGTAAGACCTACACAAAATCCGTTGGCATACTGCTGAAAGCTTAGATCAAGAGGAATCCATAGAAAAAAATCCCATCGAAATCCGATGAAAAATAAAGATTTGACATAATCTGCAAATTCCCAATTTTGGCCCCGTTCGGCCCCTCATAGCTGGGAAAGGAAACAAGTTATCAAAAATCTAATAGTTGAGCGCCATATTAATTTTTCACAAGGAATCCATTAAAAAAAAACTGCATCAAAATCGGACTTAAAATAAAAAATTTATTTTTTTGGAGATTTGCCCCTGTTGGGCCCTATTTATCTCGTGAGCGGTACATGCTACGTGAAATCCATTGGGCATACTCCAGATTGGAAATTTCCTCAGGAGCACACTGAAAGAAACCCCATCAAAATCCGATTAATAATAAAGATTCTACAGACAAACATGTGAAAACACCCAATTTAACCCCTTTTGGCCCCTTTTTTAAAAACGGGTGGGGCCACAATTACCAAAACTAAGCCAAGCCTTCCTTTTGTACCAAAGAACATTATGTTAAAATTTCATAAGGATTGATCTACTGGAACTAAAGTTATTGACCAAAAACTAAAGTGTCTACAGACGACGACGACAACGACAACGACGACGACAACGACGACGACAGCACCATACCAATATACGACCGCAAAAATTTTTGCGGTCGTATAAAAACAGCAATTTACCCCTATGTTCTATTTTTAGTAACAGCAGCCATGTTGTTTGGTTTTCAGACTCCTCGGATACAATTTTGAAACTACATACCCTGGTGGTGATCCAGGTCAAGTTTGGTTTAAATTGGCCCATTAGTTTCAGAGGAGAAGATTTTTGAAAAAAGTTTACGACGGACAGACGGACGATGGACGCCAAGTGATGGCAAAAGCTCACCCTGGTATAGCCAGGTGAGCTAAAAAAAGGGACCACAAAAGTTTCGAGATATCCATGGTATTCAAGTTATTGCAGTTCAAGCCATCGAAGTTCTACTGTACCTCATTATTTAAATATCTCCAGAGGGATGATATTGGTCAAGGGTTAACACACAGACCCAAGATACGATTTATTGGTTGAGGGTTGACATTCTGACCTGAGGGATGACTTTAAAATTTGTCAAGGGTTGATAGATCTTGATACACAGGCTCAAGAGATGATATTTGTTGAGGGTAGAAGCCTGACCAGTTTCAGTCCTACTGTGGACTTTCAACAGAGGCATATGAATTGTGATAGATTATGCTCTAAAAGTTTGATAAGGAATTGACCTGAATATCAGGCTGGACATCCTTCAAATTAACATCATCATGATCATTATTAGCTGAAAAATATCAAAATGTTTCATTTTATTTACTTAGCAATGGATAAGCAACCTTTTCTCATACATGCAGTAAGTAATGTTTATTGCATAACCTACATGTAAATAACTTATGAGGTTTGTAAAATACCCATTATTTACAACAATATCATATGAAAGCTAAGCAATTGGCATTTTCGTCAGATTTCCCCATATGCTCTTTACAAATATTGCCCAAAAACACTGATTTCAAAGCCTGATAACTAAACAAATTAGATATTCTATCTACGTTTTCTATTAGGCACAATCCAGCATAAATCAACAAATTAAATGAAGGAACAAGCAACATATCGTGTGTCATTTCATAAGGATAGAATATATTAAGCTAAACTGAACACAGTTATATACAGACAAGGGTGGAGTTACTGCAACACTATAACCAATATAATTTGTTAATTAGCACCAAGCATGAGAATCATTCACCTATACATTCATGAAATTACTGGCAAACTGCCGGACTACAAGGAAATAATTTACACTATTGATAAGTCATTAACTGCTAGTGTAGCAAGTTTGTAGATGTATAGTTAAAATTTAGAAATTCTGATATTCTGTCCATTTAGTAAGAGCATAACTACCAGGCATTTTGTCTGTTGGTACATTGTATATCAAGTACATATAGACTTACTATATAACTTTGTAAATATGTGTGAAGATTAGCTTCCAAAATGGAAATAAAAGTTTTCGATGCAGGTTTAAACCATACACAATTTTTGTCAGTTTCGTTTTATCTGAAGTTTAATAGTGCGAGTTTTAATGAGAAACACTAAGACACTTAGCCATGAAGACAATTGATGTATCTGGAATCTTGTATTTCTAAGCATGCTTACCTCTCCGTTGGAAGATGGAGCAACATCTGAATATGAATCGTCACAAACAACCTCTTTTAAATCTGCAGGTGGATATTTTTTGATACCTGGGAAAGAAACTCCACAATCCTGTGCAAAATATCTATATATTCCCCACGTCCTACCACCATCATATGATCTCTCTATTAACAAAGCTTTTGGTCTAAAGGTTTTAAATGTCATGATTAAATGAGTAAAATGAAATTCTGTTTCTAAATCTAACTGTATTGAAACTTGTTGTTTTCCATTTTCTGCTTGCCACCACCGAGTGTAGCGGTTTCCATATGACCACACAATATTGGAAATGTTATGACTATCTCTGTCTGATTTTGCATTACATTCAAAACATTTAGCGTCTTCTTCTAAATGACTAACTATACAATAACGTTCTGGTCTATTCAATCCACACGTTGATGTGGCGGATAAAGAGTCCTCACGACCTATTAATAAATCTCCTGTTGCAGGATAACAACTACTTTGTTCACATCTAGGCTGTCGTATACTTTGCAAATTTATACCTACAAAATTAAATAAAATATAGAATTTATCACACATAGCATCCGAGTAATATTTACATTTTTTTTATTAAACTATATATATAAGCATCCATGAATTCACACTTTGCATTTTGTCTCCGACCGATCTAAAGTTTTTTTCCAATGAACCTTTTGACGTCATGGAACAATACACTTTTGCATTATATATATGAAGTCATATTTTACATATCTGATGTAGAAATCGCTGAAACCTTTGTGAAATGAAAAGCAATAGCGAACCAAAGAGTATATACCCCTATTGGTTCACCTGCTTCTAGGTTGCACTGTATCCAAGTATATGTGTACACAGATTTTAGGTTACACTGTATATGAGTATTGATTATCATATTTAAGGGTAAAACTGAATGTTGATGTGCACCAATTCAGATGAAGGTTCTTCACAGAAAATGTGCGAAAAGTTCTAACAAGATGACGAACAGCTTACAAGTCACAGGAGTAAACAGGAGTTACTAGTCATGGGAGCTAATAACAAACGCTTTTACTACAACCTATGAAGTTAATCACAAAGGTTTTACTACAACCGTTGAGGCTAATCACAAAGGATTGAGGCTAATCACAAAGGGTTTTACTACAACCGTTGAGGCTAATCGCAAAGAGTTTTATTACAACCGTTGCGACTAATCACAAAGGGTTTTACTACGACCGTTGAGGCTAATCACAAAGGGTTTTACTACAACCGTTGAGGCTAATCACAAAGGGTTTTACTACGACCGTTGAGGCTAATCACAAAGGGTTTTACTACAACCATGACAGCTAATCACATATGGAAAATGCTAGTGAAAATGTTAAACAGACATGAACTTTAATCTTTCCTCATAACAAAGTCCTTGGTGTGTAACATGAAGGTAACAGACAGCACTCAAAGCAACATTATAGCTGTCATCCAAAAATGAATCACGCATACCAATATTGATGACTTGGGACATTTCAGTAATCAGGATTGGACTCTTAATCATTCTACCTAACTAGGAAACTCAAGCGTAAATGTTGGTCATAAACAGCACCCGAAGCATGCATTGTTGTTGTCATCCCAAAATCTATCATACATACCAATATTGTTGATGTTGAAAATGTCAGTAGGCAGGAATGGACTTAATGCGATAGATGTTGCTCAACATTTTGTCAAGAAAACTGCTTAAGTGCACGCTAGGGGCCTTCTTGATCTTGCTTGAGGGGGTAAATATTGTTCCCCTCCGGTTGAAGACCCTTAGACGACATAAAGATGTAGACAGGAATAAAAGCCCCGTCCTTTATGAACTGGAGTTTTCTATGTATCGTGTGCATTTTTGTCACATGTACATCCAATCCATATCCTATCAAACCACCTGAGTGGCTCGTGAGTAAAATGTATGGACAGCATCCAATGCAGGCATAGCAGCAGTCATCCCAAAATTCATCTTGCATACCAATATATGGGTTATGTGAAACATATCAGTAGGCAGGAACGAACTTTAACCATTCAACCTAATGCACCGACATCGAAGCAAGGGGTATCTTAAAGCCTCCTCACATCATGAGGTGAGAAAAAAAAATGTCCAAAACACATTGTCAGAGAGGTTTTTTTTTCTGCCTATCTGTAGACTGAAGCAGTGTATATCTCACTTTTATTAAATAATTCAAACCAGACCACTGGCACTATAACAATTTATATCCTGTTGTGTTATGCTCCATTTCAATAATTTCTCTCATGTTTTGATACACAATGTGTGAAATTGATTTCAATATGAAGACAACAGAATATTATCAGGATTCCTCCATACTTTGAAGTTATGTATATATCTATTATGTAATGACAAACAGCAGCTACTAACATCTGTCAATCTCTGATAACTTATCACTCAAAATAAACATACAGTTGCCAAGGTTTCTTGTCTGATTTCTCAGCAATTCTACAACTGCTATGAACTTTTGTAACATAAGTAAACCAATTATCATGGGGAAAAGGGAGATCCCTCAATAAATGCTTGCTTTGTTATCTTACATTATTAAAAGCTATCATGCAAATCTTACTGAGACCAGAGGGGGATATTATTTAAAACATGGTTCCAACATTCTTGAGTACATGTGTATTATATACATGTATGTGGAATATTTTTTAGTACAAGTGTATTATATATGCAATTACAGTAGAACAAATTCCATAGTTCGAACACCATGGATGTCTCAAACCCATTTTCTGGTCCCTTTGTTCAAGTTTAAACACAATTTGAACGAGATAGCTGGTACATCCCTCTAAGTCAAACTGTTTTCATCAGTCCTTTGGCTGTTAGAGCCATTGAAGTTCAACTGTATATACAACAGTGAAATCACTTGCACTTTTCATAATTTTTCAAGACAACAGCACTTCCTCTATTTTTCTACATGAATATCATGTATCATCTATCCATAATACATGTGAAAAATAAAACCCTGTAATAACATGTGGGTGGTATATAAACAGGTGCTGGTCAGGTTTGAGTTCTATAATTAATAGCACTGATTGGTCTGGGTTGTAGCATATGGCACTCTACTCATTTAGCATGTAAGGAAATTCCTTCAAAGCATCTATTTTACCAAGATTTCAATAGGTATTACATGTACCAGCATTTAAATACATGTATGTTAACCTATCACCTGTCAATTGTTTTCCCATGTCTTTAATATTTGCAATATATGGAGCAATACACAAGTTCTGACTGAGCTATCAGTCTTTTGGTTTAACAACAAAACACAAGATCCAAATAATTCTACTAACAGTATTTTAAACTGTTTATATAAACATAAAAAGCAGCCACAGCCTGCTAAGCTCACCTCGTTGTGCAGCATTGTCACATGTTAAACATGTCAGTAAAAAGGAATGGACTTAATAATCATTCTTTTTAAGATTCATTCATGCGTAAAATGTAGGTCAAAGACTGTCATCCCAAAATGCATAACACATACCAATATGGTTGATGTGGGACATGTCAGGAAGCAGGCATGGACTTAAACCATTCTACCTAACCAAGTCGCTCATGCGTAAAATGTAGGTGACAGACAGCATCCGAAGCATGCATTGTTGTTGTCATCCCAAAATGCATCATACATAACAATATGGTTGATGTTGGACATGTCAGTAACTGGGAATAAACTTTAACCATTCTACCTAACCAAGCTGCTCATGTGTAAAATGTAGGTCACAGACAGCATCTGAAGCATGCATTGTTGTTGTCATCCCAAAATGCATCTTACATACCAATATGGTTGATGTGGGCCATGTCAGTAACCAGGAATGGACTTTAACCATTCTACCTAACCAAGTTGCTCATGTGTAAAATGTAGGTCACAGACTGCATTTGAAGCATGCATTGTTGTTGTCATCCCAAAATGCATCATACTAACCAATATGATTGATGTGGGACATGTCAGTAACCGGGAATAGACTTTAACCACTCTTCCTAACCGGACACGGACGCGGAAGCCGATGCTAGGGGTATCACATAAGCCCCCCTCACTTTGTGAGGTGAGCTAAAAAGGGGGAAATCGTTATAAATATCATTCTTTCACAGAAAAGATGGATATTTGTAGATTCATAGGTAGCCTGTGGGCTGGCTAAACAAGATGAAACAATCCGAGAGGGCTAAAAACAAAACCCTGGTAAAAGATAGGTGTACACATTGATAACTGAACATAAGCACCAAGCTATACATGCTTTATATGTAAGAGTCAATAACCTACTTATCTCTATGGTCAGTAGAGCAGGGAAGTAAAGAGATGTACAGACATTTTCTGTCTATAGATAATTGGTACTCCTGTAGGTATCAATCATAACATGTTGAAAATAGTTTAACAAATTAGCCACCTTCCCCTCACCCCCTCACCCCCTCACACAAAAAATGTTAGTATGTGTTGAAGTTAAGTAATTCACCTCATTTCCACTTCCAATTTCAAACTTAGCCATACCACTGTCCAGTCAAAATATGATATCAAGATTTGTTAGGAGTAAATTGAGTGTTGTTTTAATGATATGAGTTATTCTAAGGAATTGTGGAATATTGATACACATAAATATTTTCATGCAGAGGATATCAAAATGTTTCAGACAGAAACGGCCACTCTTTGCGTACATTTTAAAATGCATGCAATTTCCCCTCGTGAACATGAACGATTATGCAAGACAAATTTTGAACACGGATTGACAAAGTTAATAATAATTATAAAATTCAGATAAGGAAAATAAGCCGATCAGAGAAAATGAAACTACCTACATGCATCGTGTTTTAATAGTACTATTTATATCATGTGATTTATATCCACATGCAAATTAACGTACATGCGCATCGAGTGCAAATTTGGCATTTCCACAGAAGCAATCAAATAATCGAGAATCCTTCACCCAGTCGAACATCTCCCATTTCTGATTACAGCGGAACCACAGCAGAGACATATAGTTACATCTAGATACTGGTATGTGTGCCATTTGTTTCAAATCAAAACATATCGAAAATGTAACCAAACAACATTCTGTGCCCTCTAGCGGCTGATCGAGCTAGATTAACTGAATATTTACACACGTATATATTTGGGTTCGTACAGAAATGACTGCATGAAGATCAGGCAGTTAACGTATCATAACATCATGAAAATTTCAAAAATATACCTCAAGTTTCATAACGAAAGCATTTTGGCATTTTTTAGAGATTATCCTGATATTTATATTCCTACACGTGAAACCGAAATATTTTTGTTTTGATGAAATGTACTCGATAATCGTTTAATTTCACATTACAGGAAATTAAATTAGTTTATTAATAGCAATGTAGTAATTTAAAATGGATTTGGGTGTATTCTATATGTCTCAAACTGTACATTCAAGCCTATTCGATACCTCCTTTTCAGTTTCAACCCGCAATCACTTTTAAGCCTTTTAGCACCCTGATTCCCTCTTTAAACTATGTTCAAACATTTTCACCATTTCAGGACAATAGTATGTAACGTTTTTCCAAATTATTCAGTAAATTACTGTATTATTTACATTTTAAGTAGACTTTTTAACCTGTTTTTTTAACTTTTTAAAGTGTCCGCCTTACATGTAATCTATTTTTATCCAATTTAAAGCTGAACCGATAGCTAAGCTGTTCTATTCGAACACCAAAAACAGAAAGTAAAACAATAACCCTTTCATGTTTTAACAATTAAAGGGATACAGAGAAAATGTACACGAGACATAATCTCTGCAAATACATAAATGGCACGATGAAACAAATGGAAAACCCTTTTATTGTTGATCTTCATTTTGAAGCCACATATAATTGATTTGAGAAATTTTCTTTTGCATCTTAAATTCTTTTTCACATTTACTTAGAATTTTAGTGATATATCTTAAATAGGTACAGGCAACCGATTAACATTTTTGAATTGACCAATTTGATTTTGACTGTGGTACCAACCTAGGTGATATACTTTTGCCAAGATCACAATAATCTACTGGAAATACACCAGATAATACATGTATTAGTTATGTACTGCATTACAAATAACATTGTAGTTTACAGCTGATAGAATGTTAACATCTGATGTAAGACTCGATTAAAGCTATATCCTGTCATATCTAATTTTAGCTTGGTACAGGGATTTAGTATTGGAATATTCATGCATGCTAAGCTAAAATTGTTTTGTATTCCATTGTAGCATAAATGTGGCATGTGCTCTCAAAGGCAAAACTATACAACAAAATGCAAGTGGCCTACAAATGGTTAAAGATCTACATATTCATGCCAAAATCTATCTCTACGTTATTCTACATATCAAAATGATCATTTACATGTACTATGCCACTGATCTGACATAGCAAATAGTAGACCTTGGTAGATATTGAATAACAACACATCAGTTAATTAGTGTTGTGCATAATTGGCATTAAAATAATGTATAACTGTTCTTTTAATACGGAGGAGTCAAATTTTGCTGCAGCTTCTGAGCTATGAGAACATAACAAACTAGAGTAATGACTGTGGGAAATGACAGTGATCCCCGCACCCCCTGTTTGACACAGAAAACAGCTATAGACCCTGGATATAATTTTTCTTAACATTTTTGAAATTAAACTATTGACAGTCACTATTTTTACCATAAGGAATTAAAGAATATATGATGGTTGTTAGGCAGAATTCCAAAAAATAAGTAGTCTTTGAGACTTTCAGGAATTTTACCAAACTTGGAATCATATATTTTGGAAATCAAATTGGTGGAATGTTTCTTCTAATTGTAACAAATTTTTTAACTATGGTTTCAATGTAGAATTCCAAAAAATAAGTGGTTTTTGAGACTTTCAGGAAATTTACCAAATTTGGAATCAACTAATTTTGGAAATCCAA
>MJUU01009976.1:66895-96134 GCA_002080025.1 Modiolus philippinarum | reverse complement strand
GTTGCCATGGAAACAAAACCAAATGCATATTTTGGGGAAAATCATGTTTTCTGACAAAAAAGAAGGAATTTTAAGAAATATGTATTACATAGCTTATGAGGGGAATCCCTGCCCAGATTTTTTTTGGAAAGGGTCTGAAATTGGGTGTGATGGACAAAAGAGCACTTTGTTGCCATGAAAACAAAACCAGAAACATATTTTTTTTTTTGAAAATCATGTTTTCTGACAAAAATAAGGAATTTTAAGAAATATGTATTAAATAGGTTATAAGGGGAACCCCTTCCCAATTTTTTTTTGGAAAGGGTCTGAAATTTGATGTAATGGACAAAAGAGCATTTGGTTGTCATAGCAGCAAAAGCAGAAATTATTTTTTTTTTACATAGGTTATGAGGGGAAACCCCTACCCAAATTTTTTTCAAAAGGGAGTCTCGTAATGCCTTGGTATCCGATATGGGAGTTCGTTTGGGAGACTTTTGTGTTTCGCTTGCGAACACAGTTATTACTTGTTTTTGTTGCGTTTCTTATTATTATTATTCTTCCATCCTTCTTTATTCCGGTCGCAATGAACTTGTCCGAACCAGATCTCAGAGACCATAACACCTAAAGCTTTGAAACTTTGTATGATGTTAGCCCCATATACCTAGATGTGCAATCAGGAAATAATTTTCCAGGATGGGTCCATTAAGGGTACATTTTGGGGCTCAAAAAGGGGTGGGGTTGTCCAATGTTAACCCTATTGGAAAATGAAATTTTGAATGTTTTGCACCATATTTCTCCCTGTATCTCAAAAACTGTTAATACTAGCTCAATGAAACTTCATAAGAAAGATGTGTGTCATGTAAGAAAGAGTTCCATGGTATTGGAAATTTCAAAATAACAATGGTTACCATGGAAACCATGAAAAAAATTGGAAATTTTGAGAAAATTGTATTTTCTGCTTATAAATGTATTTTGATTACAGCAATATGTATTACTTAAATTATAAGGGGAACCCCTGCCCAATTTTTTTTTCGGAAGGGGGTTTAAAATTTATTCTAATGGATGAGAAATTTCAAAATAACTATGGTCGCCATGGAAACTGTACAAAAAACTTAAAATTTTTAGAAAAATCGTAATTACTGTTGATAATTATATTTTTATTACAGCTAAATCTATTACTTAGGTAATAAGGGGAACCCCTGCTCAAATTTTTTTTTGAAACAAGGTATGAAATTGAATAGACAGACTATTTGTGCATTTGGTTGCCATGGAAACCAACCCAGAAACCTCAAATTTTAAGAAAAACATGGTTATCTTTTGCAATGCATGTAATCATTTGATTTCAGCAACATGTATAAATTAGTTTGTAAGGGGAATCCCTGTTCAAATTTTTTTCCAGAGGGAGTCTCGTAATGCCTTGAAATCCGATATGGGACTTCGTTTGGGAGACTTTTGTGTTTCGCTTGCGAACACAGTTAACACTTGTTTTCATTATTGTTTTTCTGGTGCAGTTTGCTTGTAAATTGTGGCATGTGATTGTAGTTCCTGGCCATTGTAGGTGTTTGCTGTTTTCCTGTTTTTGTAATTCTGTCAAAAACATTCAACGATTTGATTCTAGTTGCTAGGATTGTTGCCATGGAAACAAAAAAAAGACATTTTTCACCTTTCGTATTTTTTCCTTTTTAGAAATCCTTAGATAATCTGAGTAGAATGAACAACTTTGCAACCCAGTTAGCAACCAAAAATACCTACAACAGTTGTTAAAGTTTTGCTGCGACTTTTTACAAAATATCTTTTTTGATACACCTTGGTGGATTACATACCATATATCAATGGAAAGTAAATTTTTTTGTCGCTTCGATGCAATACTATAATGTTACAACAAAAGATAAAAAAGTTTTCCATTTACCTTCTATGTTATTTTAACAGAAAATCGAGTCCAAAACAGAGGGAGAATATCTAATTAACTTAACAACTGTAATTACCTGCAAACCACAGGTAGGTTTTGTTATTATGCCCCGGTGTCTTACGATGAACCACAACACGTGGGTCAGGATTTAATCTCGATTTAAAAGCAAAAACGTAACAATCTTATTGCTGTATTAAAACAATTTTACCTCATAACATTTTATTTCAGTTGAAATAAACGGTAGATGAACATTGTTTATGCAAATTTTATCTCCATTTAAAGCATTTTAATGTAAAAAAAAATTATGCAAAGTAGTAAACAGAAAGAATTATGTTTGCCCATTGGTCATCCAATTTAACAAACAAGAAGTCTTTTCATTGGTTTGTTAAGTTGGGTATGCCATTTATACCCCATTCCCACATCGAATTTCTCGAAATTAACATTAAGGTCCATGGAAAACAATTTTTAGTTGAAATTTGATTTTCTTGGTAAATGTACTTAGAGCAGCGGTAAAAAATAGAAAATAATGGATATGTATTTTATTATAGTTTTATTAAACACAAAATATCTACAGCGATTTAAGCTGCGGCAAATTTCGCTGTGCCAATTTTTAATTATGATTTTTTTTATTCTATGATGGTTGCTATGGTGGCGAATTTAGTTTTTACTTGTTTTCCAATGTATGTGTGTGTTTATTTTATTTTACTTTTTTTTGCAGATTTATATATGAAAATTTCAAATTTCACTTAACAACCAGGTGAATTATTCGTAAATTCTGACCCTGAAAAATAATTACCTTTGAACTCGGTTACTAACAATTTGATTCATGTTGTAAAGGTAGTTTAAATGAAAATTAAGATGGCAATTAGTCATTTTTTAAATTTCTATTTCATTTTACTCGCTACACTGCTTGCTATTGTAGCAAACATTGGTTAATTGTTAGCTCACATGACCCAAAGGGTCAGTATGAGCTATTGCCATCACTTGGCGTCCGTCCGTTGAACTTTTTCACATTTTCATTTTCTACTCTGAAACTACTGAGACAAATTCAACCAAACTTTACGGGAATGAGGTATAAAAGGTCCTTTACAAAGATTACTCATTTCGTTCCGATCCGACAACAAACATGGCCACCAGCGCGGAACTTAGGTTTAACATTGGACCCTATGCGAGAAATCAAATTTTCATCTTCTCTTCTGAAACAGCTGAATCAAATTTAATCTAACTTTACAGGAAAAATGTACTAAAGGTTTAATACAAGGATTGCTCATTTCGTTCTGATCCGATAAAAAACATGGCCGCCAGCACGGAACTTAGGTTAACACTGAACCTAATTTGAAAAATTACATTTTTATCTTCTCCTCTGAAACTGCTTGGCCCATTGTAACAAAACAAGGCCAGAATCATCACCAGGGTATTCACTTTCGAAATTGTGTTCGATTAGTCGTCTGGTCAAACAACATGGCAGCAATTACTGAAAATAGAACAGGGGTAAATTGCAGTTTTTTGCCAATAACTCAAAAACCATTACAGATATAAAAAATCTGACATTGATTAAAATGATAAGCATGATGAGGTCTACCTACCGTGCAATTTTGAAGAAAATCTGAAAACTCTTCTCGGAGTTATAGCCCTTTTTCCGTAAAATTTTTCAAAAGTTTAGCATTTTTTATTTTTATGCCCCCAGATCGAGGATCCGGGGGCATATTGTTTTTGTCCTGTCTGTCTGTCTGTGCGTCCGAAACTTTAACCTTTGCTATAACTTTTGAACTAAGTAAGATAAACTTTTCATACTTGGCAAGTGTATAGGTCTAATCATGTCAAGAGGAACATAAATTTGCAAACCAGAGGCTCCCAGGAGCCTGTATCGCTCACCTGGCTTTCAGTTGCCACAATCAAGGTAACATTGTAAGTTATAAAGTTGATCTTCAGTTTCTTAAACTTTCATAGCTCAAACACCTCTTGAACTGTTTTTAAAAGCTGATCATGTTTTATTATATTTCTTTGTTGGGCTTTTTTTGACAAAAAACCGTTCTGGCTAAGGACCAATTTCGACACCAGTTTTGAAGTCGAGACGTCATTTTGTAAATGGCAGTCAACAATCAAATTTCAACATCGGTTTTGAAGTAGCAACATCAATATCTATTTAGAAATAAAATTTCATTGAAATAGGACAATGTTGAATTTTCCCGCCTTTTTTGGCAGCCATTTTAAAAATGGTGGTCAACGAACAATTTTCTACATCAGTTTTTAATTTGCGACATCAAGACCTATTTGGAAACCACATGTCATTGAAATCGGACAATGTTGAATTTCCCGCCTTTTTTGGCGGCCATTTTGAAAATGACGGTCAACGAACAATGTTCATCCCCGGTTTTGAAGTTGCAACATCAATATCTATTGGGAAACCAAATTTCAGTGATATCGTACAATGTTGAATTTTCCCGCCTTTTTCGGCGGCCATTTTGAAAATGGTGGTGAAGGAAAATTTTCAACACCGGTTTTGAAGTTGCAACATCAACATCTATTTGGAAACCAAATTTCATTGAAATCCGACAATGTTGAATTTTCCCGCCTTTTTCAGCGCCCATTTTGAAAATGGTGGTCAAGGAACAATTTTCAACATTAGTTTTGAAGTCGCCGCAGCATGGGAAACATTTCATCAATTAACTCTTAACCTAAACCTTCATCTTCTATAGTTTTGGAAATAAAAGATGAAAAATGCGAAAATTTAAAAAAAATTCGGTGAAAAAAGGGCAATAACTCCTACAAGGGTTTAAGGATTTTCTTCAAAATTTCAGGGTGGGTAGATCTTGGTATGCTGAACATTTTTGCAATTAATATTTGTCCTCTATCTGTTACACTTTTTGAAATAAAAATAAACTAGAAAAAGGTGATCTGCTGATCACAAAAGATACCCCCGCCCCTAGGCAATTCTAGTACTTGCAGCAACCTGGATAACTATTTTGCTTGTCCATTGGCTTTTTCATTAGATTTTGCATGTTTCAAGGGCAATAATTCTGGTGTGCAAAAATAGATCACAGTGAAAATACACTTGACCTGTATTTTATAAATAGTCCCAAACTTTCCATAAAAAGAAACTCAAGTTTTCATCTGAAAACCATAAAAATACAGATTTTGCATAAATCAAGGACAATAACTCTGAACCAAAAGTCTGATCATGGTGAAAATCAAACTCAACCTGTATTTTATGGGAAGTAACATACCCAAAATATTAAATCTTTCCTTCACAGCAAACTCAAGTTATCATCTGGAAACCATAACTTTTACAGATTTTGTCTCTTTAAGGGGCAATAACTCCAGCATGCAAATACGATCAAAGTCAAATTCATACTTGAACTGTTTTTTATAATTAAAAACGTTGTTCCAAAATTAAAAAACTGTCCCTTGAAGAAAACTGAAGTTATCATCTAGAAACCATAAAATCTACAGATTTTGCCTAACTCAAGGGCAATAACTCAGGAATGCAAAATCCGATCACGGTCAAAATCATACTTGACCTGTATATTATGAATATCAACATTGTCCCAAAATATTAAAACTTTCCTTCAAAGCAAACTCAAGTTACCCGGAAACCATAAAATTTACAGATATTGCCAAATTCAGGGGCAATAACGCTGGACCACAAAATCCGATCACAATCAAAATCGAACTTGATCTGTATGTTATGAATATAAACATTCTCCCAAAATATTTAAACTTTCCTTCAAAGCAAACTCAAGTTATCATCTGGAAACCATAAAATTTACAAATTTTGCCTAATTCAGGGGCAATAACTCTGGAATGCAAAATCCGATCACGGTCAAAATCACACTTGACCTGCATATTATGAATATAAACATTGTCCCAAAATATTAAAACTTTCCTTTATAGCAAACTCAAGTTATCATCCGGAAACCATAAAATTTACAGATTTTGCCTAATTCAGGGGCAATTGCTGTAGAACGCAATATCCTATCACGGTCAAAATCGAACTTGACCTGTATTTTATAAATATAAATATTGTCCCAAAATATTTAAACTTTCCTTTAAAGCAAACTCAAGTTATCATCTGGAAACCATAAAATTTACAAATTTTGCCTAATTCAGGGGCAATAACTCTGGTATGCACAATCCGATCACAGTCAAAATCAAACTTGACCTGTATTTTATTGATATAAACATTGTCCCAAAATATTAAAACTTTCCTTCGAAGCAAACTGAAGTTATCATCCGGAAACCATAAAATTTTCAGATTTTGCCTAATTCAAGGGCAAAAACTATGGAACACAAATCCGATCACGATCCAAATCGAATTGACCTGTATTTTATGAATACAAACATTTTCCCAAAATATTAAAACTTTGCCTCAAAGCAAACTGAAGTTATCATCCGGAAACCATAAAGTTTTCAGATTTTGCCCAATTTAAGGGCAATAACTCTGCAACGCAAAATCCGATCACGGTCAAAATCGAACTTGACCTGTATTTTATGAATACAAACATTGTCTCAAAATATCAAAACTTTGCCTCAAAGCAATCTGAATTTATCATCCGGAAACCAAAGTGTGACGGACGGACGTACGGAAAGACGGACGGACGGACGGACGGACAAGAGGAATCCTTTATACCCCGACCTTTTAAAGGCGGGGTATAAAAATGCAAAACTTTTGAAAATTTAACTGAAAAAGGGCTATAACTCCGAGATGGGTTTTCAGATTTTCTTCAAAATTGCACAATGGGTAGATCTCATCATGCTGATCATTTTTACCGTATGTCAGATTTTTGATATCTGTAACGGTTTTCGAGTTATTAGCCAAAAACTGCAATTTACCCCAATGTTCTATTTTTAACAATGGCGGCCATGTTGTTCGACAGAGGGACAAACTGAACATCAGTTTGAGAAGCTATACCCTGATGATGATTCAGGCCAAGCGTGGTTTAATTTGGCTTAGCGGTTTCAGAGAAGAAAATGTTTGAAATTGTTGATGGACGGACTGACGACGGACGACAGACGACGGACGACGGACGCATAGTGATGGCAATAGCTCACATAGGCCAGGTGAGCTAAAAATTAGGTCAAAGGTCAGGGTCACAGAGGTCAAAAAGGGGTAAAATTAGGTATTTTCATATATTTTACTGTAGAATCTGGGGGCACATGTAGTGTTTCACAAACACATCTTGTTTATTTCAAAAAGTGTAACAGATAGAGTTCATGTGTAAAATGCAAAAATGTTCAACATGTCAAGATCTACCCACCCTGAAATTTAAAAGAAAATAAATAAAGGGCTGCGCCGAGCGCAGCATAATACGACCGCAGCATGTCGACCACTGAAATTTGAACAAGTGTTAACTAAAACTAATATGGACACAGTAATTTGCTGGACACAATAAGGACCTTGACACATAAATTAACTGGACATAAACTAGAGAAAATTTTAAATCCCTTATTAATAGGATATCGTACGAGCTATAAGAAAATCTGTTTCACATATTTTGAAATATTGCAATTTGGCCCCTTTGACCCTTTATAGCTTGGAAACCGTTAAAGCTACGCAAAATCTATTGCCATAGTAGTGAAAACTTACACAATGAGAATAATCAAAAGAAAAAAATCTGATGAAAAATGGAAGATTTCACATATTTCTAGTAATTGCAATTTTGGCCTCTTTGACCCCTTATACCTTGGAAGTGATAAGAGCTATGCCAAATCTGTTGAAATACTGCTGAAAGCTTACAAAGAGAGGGATCCAAAGAAAAAAACCCATCAAAATCTGATGAAGAATAAAGATTTCACATATTTCTGATCATTGCAATTTTGGCCCCTTTGACCCCTTATAGCTCGGAAATGGTAAGAGCTACGACAAATCTGTTGACATACTACTGAAAGCTTACAATGAGAGGAATCCAAAGAAAAAAAATTCCATCAAAATCTAGTGAAAAATAAAAATTTTAGGATATCCGCATGTTTGCAATTTTGGCCCCATTGGGCCCTCATAACTTGAAAAGGAAACAAGTTATCAAAAATCTGATGGTGCAGCACTAGTTAATTTTCCATAAGAAATCCATTGCAAAAAAGGCATCAAAATCGGGCTTAAATTAAAAATAGAATAAAATTTTTGAAATTCGCCCCTTTTGGGCCCATTTATCTCGTTAACGGTACATGCAATATAAATTGGTTGGCATACTCTAGACTGGAATTTTTTTAAGGAGTACACTGAAAGAAACCCCATCAAAATCCGATAAATAATAAACATTCTACAGTCAAAGATGTGAAAACACCAAATTTTGCCCTTTTTGGCCCCTTTTTTAGAAACAGGAGGGGCCACAAAACCCAAAACCATGCATGCCTAGCCTTCCTTTGGTGCCAAGGAACATCGTGTTAAAATTTCAGAAGGTTTGATCAACTGGAACTTGAGTTATTGACCAAAAACAAAAGTGTCTACAGACCACAACGACGCCGCCGCCGACGACGACGACAACGACGACGACGACAACAACGACGACGACAGCACCATACCATTATACGACCACAAATTTTTTGCGGTCGTATAAAAAGCCTTGTAGTAGTTATTGCCCTTTTTCACTGAATTTTCAAAATTTTCATATTTTTCGTCTTTTATTTCCAAAACTATAAAGAAGCAGGGGATGCTTACTCTACCAGTGCACCTGATCTCACCCATGGTTGTTATTAGGTCCGTGTTGTTCATCTTTGAGTGTGTGTGTCTCATTTTTCTTTTCTGTGCCGTGCTCGTGTGGTGTCTCTGTTGTTTTTTTTTTATTCCGATGTTGCCATTATCCTTTGATTGTTCGTTTTGGATTGACTGTTCGGTTCTTACTTACTCTATAGAAGATGAAGGTTAAGTGTAATTGATTAAATGTTTGCAAAGCTGTGGCGACTTCAAAAACTGGTGTTGCAAATTGGTCGTTGACTGCCGATTTCAAAATGGCCGCCAAAAGGGCGGGAAAATTCAAAATTGTTCGATTTCAATAAAATTTGGTTTCCAATTAGATATTGATGTCACATTTTCAAAACTGATATTACAATTTGTTCGCTGACTGCGATTTTCAAAATGGCTGCCAAAAAAGGTAAGAAAATTCAAAATTGTCAGTTTGAAATAAAATTTGGTTTCCCAATAGATATTGATGTTGCGACTTCAAAAGCGTTGTTGAAAATTATTCGTTGCCGCCATTTTCAAAATGGCCGTCAAAAAAGGTGGGAAAAATTAAACGTCCGATTTCAATGAAATTTGGTTTCCAAGTAGATGTGACGTTGCTACTTAAAACTGGTGTTGAAAATTCTTTGTTGACTTTCAGATGGCTTCTTAAAAAGGCGGGAAAGTTCAACATTGTCCGATTTCAATGAAATTTGGTAACCAAGTAGATATTGATGCCGTAACTTAAAAATATAGTGTTAAAATTGTCGTTAACCACCATTTACAAAATGATGTCTCAACTTCAAAACTGGTGTCGAAAGTGCTCCTTAGCAAGACCGTTTTTGTCAAAAAAGCCCAGCAAAGAAATATACTAAAACATGATCAGACTTTAAATACAGTTCAAGGATAATGGTGGTGTTCGAGCTACCAAAGTTTGATAGACTGCAGTTCAACTTTGTAACTTACAACATAAGCTTAATTGTGGCAACTGAAAGCCAGGTGAGTGATACAGGCTCTTGGGAGTCTCTGGTTTATTTTGATTCCACTTGACAATACCAGACTTCCGGTCAACATGCCGATAAGGGCTTAAAATAGGGCTGCTTCCGGTCTATAACTGGGGACACAATTACTTCCGGTCGCATATGCGTGCTCCAATACCTTCAAATGACACCCCTGTGGTGTCATGTGTTGATCCAACGCGACATTTCCGGTTAACATGGCCGAATAAAGCTTCATGCAGGTCATCTCCGGTTGCGCATGCGCAGTAAAAATACTTTGTTTTTCTGTAACATGACTTCCGCTTCCGCTCACATGACTTCCGGTGACTGCACTTCCGGTCTACGTCACTTCCGCTGATGTCACTTTTGGCACCACCTTGTCAAGTCTGCGGTGAAATGTGCTCATATACTACTCATAGCAAACATTCTGGTCACCTGAACATATAGTTTTTAATAATTGTTATAATTTAATATAAGATAGGGTCATTTACCCTGGAAATCATTAATTTAACTTTTTTAAATGCAATTCTAAATTGTAACCGTACAAAAAAAGGAACGGGAATAGTGGAAAATATGGCCATTTAAGCTACCATAGCAACAAACCTAGCGACCGGATTCATATTTTTTGCATTTGTTAAAGAGAGAATCTATCATTAAATATATATAATAGAATCAAAATAAGAATTTTACTTTTTTGAACGAAATTTGTAAATGTCAAATTTGCCAAAACAGCACTCAAAAAACTCAAAATTCCCTATTTTTGTCACCATAGTAACCACCATAGCAACCATTACCCCACTAATTTTATTCCGTGATTTGATTATTCAAACCTAGTACTTATTGACTGTAATCTTGAAACTTCCCAACAAGGTGGCTTTTTTGGGTTACAAATCCCTGAAATCGGCCAAAAATGAGCAATCTTCAAAATGGCCAAGGAACCCTGTTTGCCTCAACTCTATAGACCTATCAGACATAAAATTTATATAATTCTTTTAACCTTAATATGTCAGTAGAATATTCAATTTTACCTTGCTTAGGTAAAACAATGCTATAATACTACACTTAAAGAACCATATCTGTGTGAATTTTGCTGTTTTTTTACCTCTAGATCAACATATTTTAGCCTAAAAACAAAAATAGCCGTTACCATGGCAACCAAAACACTGGGAAACTTTTTGGGCTCAATTTACGTCTTCAGTCATAGACTTTTATCAATGCACAAAGTTTCGAGGAAATCTGTGACCATGAGTGCCACACCCTCTATATAATATGTTTGATACTTACAGAGAAATGTTATTAAGTTTTAGTTTTTTATTAGAAAAATGCTTAATATTGCAATTTGATAAACCTTATAATATTTCCCTTGTATAAATGCATTGCAAAAAACATCGACAATTTGTCTCTTTTATTTTCTTAAACCAATATCGATCTGTTGACCAGTCAACAGTTTTCAATCTGTTGACCAAAGCCGAACTGTTGACCGCTTTCCTTATTTTGATTGGTTAAAACATCAGGCAAATATCTGCACTACCAATTTGGCGACATGTGAAATGGAGCGTATTTAACAAAACTGAAAATTTCAATGTAATGCAGATAGATTTACCAATAAAAAATATTTTAAAGACAAAAACACATTGGACATGAAAAGGCATAACAAAACAGTTATAGACTGGGTCCTCAAACAACAGCTGTTTTCGAACCCAGTCAATAACTGTATAATGTTAATTACTTCTCCTTTTTGGCGTCTTAAACTCGGGGATGGGCGCATTGTTGTTTCAAGTTCAAACCTCTCGGCTTTAAAACTTTTTTTCCCATTTATCCCACTATTATTTTACCATTAGTTGATCCATCTTTATTACAATAGCTGTTCCTCATTTTAGATGAGCTTATTATGCTCTAAAAAGTATTTCAATTAGACATTCAGTAGGCGGTTCTTTGAACGTACGTTTTTAAGGTAGTAGACCTAGGGGAAGGAAAATAACTCTTAAAAATCACTTGTATGTTTGTTTTAATCATTTTCATAAATATATTGTAAGCTTCTTAGTAACACAGATCATTTTGATTCTCTTTCACATAAATGCTTAAAAAGCACCAATGAAGCTGCCTGTTTCAAACACCTTGCTGATTTAAAGATTTATCTCCCTTAACTTAGGCCTACTACCTTAAATACTTCTTTGAATGCTGCGATGCAATCTTCATGTGGAATGTTAGTGTAAATGTACGCAACATACAGTGAAACAAGAAATTATTACTCGGTTGCTGTAGATGCTTCCTTCTTTTAAGGTAGTGGGTATCTTAGGTATATGTAGGGAATTCTAGGATAGAAATGGACGAAATCCAGTATTTTTTTCAGTGGGGTGACTTCTAGTTGAAACAATAGGTCTGCTCAGTACAGGTTAAGGATTCAATGCTTTGGATCTCTAATTGATTGATTGATTGATTGATTGATGTTTTACGCCAACTTCAGCAATATTTCAGCTGTATTGTGGCGAGAACTTTCAAATATATTGAACAATTTTAATAAATGAATATATAAAACCATTATAGCTTTATACATGTAAAACAAGAGTGTAAAAAAATATAAAATATAAAAAAACGTAATACGAGAAATGTTAGTTTAATTGTTTTAATATTAGAACTTTAAGATAAATCCATTTAAATCTTATGAAATAAATTTCTAGGGGTCAGATAAATTGTGGTAGTATCAATGTGACTGTTTTCATGTATAGCTTTTAAGCTTTTATTTTTTATTTATTTATTTTTTTATTTATTTTTTTTTGTAAAATTTCGAAAATTAATACCTCATACTAGCTTTTAGTAAACATATTGTCGGATAGTTTGGTACTGAACTACATTGCACTCTTGTCTGCTGGCTTGAAGATCTTACAGACATAATAGTCCCTGTTTCTACAAATAGTCAACTTTAGGTGTAAACCTTTCCTTTTTTTTTTAATATTTGACCTTATTAGATCCATTGCATATTTGAACTGAATTTCAGAAGCAAATTCTTCTATTTAAAAATAAACTTAAGGATCTCATCACCTTCATTGGTCTGTCTCATATATTAAATAAAATGAACGATCTTGGAGATTAACCTGCTATATAAGCTGGTAAAAAAGTCCGGAAGTTTTACTGTTACCCCTGTACTGTTCCCAAATACAAGCAATGTATTTTGAGTTTGGTTCTGATTGCGGGACTTGAATTGTCTGGAATTCCGTTTTATTTGATCAGGGAAAATAGATCAGTCTTATTTAACTAATACTATATAAGAAGTTCTAAGACTGCATGTAGGAATGTCTAAGGCGCAATTAAAAAGATTGACGGGTTTTGTTTGGTTCTTTTCAAACCTTTGTACCCTGCAGGTATAATTTAAGACTCTGAACTATTTCGTAAAATTTGGGCGGCAGATTCAATTGATCCTGGTGATCAAATAATAGTCGATAAGGGTTTTTTTTCAGTGAGTAGAGTAAAACACATACTGTGTAGAGACTACTAGTGAGTAGAATATAAAGTGTAGTGAAAAGGATGCTAGTTAGTTAGTAAGACACAGTTTCTAACGACACCGTGCAGTGAATGCTAGTAAGTAAAACAAAAAGTTTTTCCTGGTGTTATACAGCGGCTGCTAGTGAGTCAAAAATCAAATTTCCACTGACGCCATGTAGTGACTTCTAGTGAGTAAAATGTCCAATTTCCACTGACGCCATGTAGTGACTACTAGTGAGTAAAATGTCCAATTTCCACTGACGTTATGTAGTGACTACTAGTGAGTAAAATGTCCAATTTCCACTGACCCCATGTAGTGACTGCTAGTGAGTGAAATGTCCAATTTATATTGACGTCATATAGTGACTGCTAGTAAATAATATATCAAATTTCTTCTGACGCCATGACGTGACTTCTAGTTAGTTAATTATATAGTTTCAAGTGACGCCGTGCTGTGACTGCTACTGAGAAAAAAAACTAGTTTTTACTTACGCCTTAGATTGGCTACCTAATGAATCAGATATAGAAATTCTAATGAAGCCAAGCATATTGACTGCTTACTGAGTCAAATGCCTAGTTTCAACTGGTGCCGTGCATTGATTGTTGTTTTGTAAAATACCCCTTGACCCATCTTTCAAAATTACGTATTGTCATATTCTCTCCTTTCAAGATCGTGGTCATGGAGTTAGTAGTCTACCTGTATTTGGGTTTTATTCGTATGTTTACTATACTATAGGGAAACAGGACAGATAAAGGGGAGGTTTGGGTACCCATAAACCGGTTTAACTCTACCGCTGACTTTTGCTAGTGCCGGTACCAAGTCCGGCTGTCCTGAGTTCCTATTGTTGTTTACGTTTGTCTTTTGTCTTATTTGTGTTTTTTCTTGTGTAGTTCCCTAGCAGATTGTGGCATGTAATTATAATTTTCAGCCATTGTAGGTGTTTCCTGTTGTCCCTTTTATTTCATTTAGTTTCAAATGATGACGTAAAGTGACTACTAGCGAGTAAAAACATGGTTGAAACATTTAAGTTCAAACACGACTGTCCTTCCATGATAAGCTATCTGTGTATTACAATTGATGCTTAATCAATACACAATTTTTCACAGTGTTTGATCTTCATTGGACAAGTTTGGTTCATGTTATTGGAGATAGTCTATTGGTTGCACATAATTATCTAATATCTGTCACATTACAGACTTCTAACTCAAACACAGCGAGTAACAAACTAGATTGTGATGTTATCAGAAAACGTTTTGGATTATTCTTAACTTCAGAGATGCAATTCGTGGTATAAGAGTATAGCTGTACAATGAGAATTTCTCTGTTCTGTGTTTTTATATTATATGTTGTTTGTTTAAGTAGATGCAGTAATGTCTGTACTAATAAATTTGGTATCAAGTGTGACTGCACGTCCTCTTATTCTGGACACCTAACAGTGGACTGCAGTCAAAAAGGTCTGACGTCTGTACCAGATGGAATTCAACACGGTGCAACCATAGCGTAAGTACTACTTTGATTTTAAACTTCAAAAACGTTAATCGTGTTTATAAGCCAGGAATATTTTGGTTGGTAATTGGCTTGTCCTTGTCTTCTTATAAAATTTTAGTTTCTTGATATTCGGGTTATTGGATGTGGTTTGTTTCCATTTATCTATTAACTTTTTTACTATCTAGTGTCCATCTAGGGCTTGCTATATGGTGTGAGGTTCCTCACTATGTTGAGGACCGTACGCTGACCCCTAGATGCTTTTTTTTCGGTCGTTTTAACCTCTCCTTGACATTCACTCCATTTCCTTTATTTTTCATAATTATCATTATGCACCATCAGACGGTGAGAAGGGTCATTGAAATGTTAAACAACATTAGCAAATATCTTTGTGAAAAAATGTAAGCGATTAGACATGCTATTTTCTAAATTGTTAATTATAAGTGCTAATTTTGCTTTTGTCCTGTTTTCTAGATTAGCCATCTTTAACTGAAGCACTATCATAATAAAATTTTCATTTTTTGTGACTGTTGGAGTCAAACAAAAGATTTATTTAATCGTAGTTTGAAGCATATTATAAAATAATGACATTACTTATAAGAATTAAAAAAAATGATACAGCAGTTTCAGCACTGATATATGTACATGTATAAGGTTTATTTCAAGACTTACGTAAAGGTATTTTTGTTCATTGAAAAATTAGAGAGGTAGCAGTGTATTCGTAATCATGTAGGTCTCACAATCTAATGCAATTTTTTTAATGTTTTGGCTTAAAGTTTTACGAACTAATAATATATTCTTTATTCAAAAGCAATACAGCTTATAGAAATACAATAATACCATAATATTTAAACGCATCAGTGAACATACAGTAGCATATATATATATATATATATATATATATATATAGTAATAAATATGCAACAGCAGAGCAAGATAATTCTCTGTAATACTACAATTTAATTATTATTACGAATTACGTATCTTTCCAGATAAAAATAAATATTTACCAAGATTGTTCAATTCTTTTATATTGTGCACAGACAATAGTTGGATAAGTTTAAAACATGACGGTCTTTGCCAATAATATTTCTTGATATACTTTATTCTTAAATTTTTATATTTTTCACACTCTAAAATAAAATGATATTCATCCTCAACTGAATTTGTGTTACACATAAAACATACTCTTTCATTTCTATCTATATTATAAAATCTTCCAGTTTCTATATTAAGATTGTGTGCTGATATCCGAAATTTACAAATATATGGTTTAAAAACATAATTAACTGGTCGATCAAGATAAAACTGTAAACAATAACTGTCATAAATATATCTATACAAATGACATTTTGGAGATTCATTAAAAAATGTACTCATATGTGTCAAAAATTCATCTTTTATTCTTTGTCTAAATTCACACATAAACAAATCTATATTATCAACATGCTGATTAAACCAAACATTTTGGAAACCATATTTAAATAAAACATCACGAACTCGACATGCCCAGTTTAATTTATTATTAGGCTTATATACTGAACCTTCATACATGTCTTCATACAAACAATTTAAAATACAATTATCAGTATAAAGCAATTTAAACCAATATTTAATCATTCTACAATAACGTTCAATGTACAAAGGGAATCTTCCCAACTCACAATAAACCATATAATTTATGGTAGACTTTCTAACCTTTAGAATACGTTTTAAAAAACTAAGATGAACCTTTTCAACAGCATCAGCTTTATGGTATCCCCATACCTCACTTCCATAATTCATGATACTTGCCACATACGTGTCAAAAAGTGATAGAGGAGTTTCACAATTGAAATAATCCTCATTTAGTTTACTAATTAATGACGGAGGAGTACCTTTCCGCCTTTTGTGAGGAAGTATTTTTAACCACAAATAACGTCCCTTGACGACTTAAACACGATTCGACTTGAATAAATCGACTGACTCTCAAGTCATTTCACAAATTTATTATTAAAAATTAGCTTCGTTTTTTTTTATTTTCATCAAGTTTTTGTATGCAATTTGATAGATCAATTTTACTCAGGATTTACCTTAGAATCAGATTTATCGTCTGAGATACCAGTGACACTTATCAGCGCTCGACCACCGTATTGTTCTAGGTCATTTAGATCGTGACGTAATGTCATCATGTTCCATCTATTGAGAATAATATATGAGTTTATTACCGGACTGACAAACACCCACTGTGACAAAGCCGGACTTTTCACTGGCAGTGTGACGGGGGCCACGCGTGGAGCAGATCATGCTTACCCTTCCGGAGCACTTGATGATACCTCATTTTTTTTAGGGTCCACACTACTAGTGCTTTAGTTTTGTGGCTTTCTTGTTCATTTTTTTTGGGTCTTAATCACGTTGTCCTAATTCGTGTTGGATATCAATTGCCGTGATTTTTGGATTTTTGACTTTTGAAATTCCCTTTCATCATTTTTGCTCCGGTATTCGTTTGTCGATGTATTTGAAACTACACTTCACCGAATTTCAGATTTAAGTTAATCTTTAAACTGCATTTTGGATTTTCTCTTTAAGCATTTTCATTTGAATTACTTATAAATTAAGAAGGTTGAAGAGCAAAAGAACTTGATGGTTGCAAATTGCAAACACATCGTATACTGTTGCTGATACAACTGAATGTTAAATTGTCTAGTTTCTTTAAAAAGGGAGAACTATAACTTGAGTTTGAATAACAGTTTGAATACTATTCTGTTTTTGAAACAATCTTTTATCTGCCAAGGTACTGGAGGAGAGTTTTTTTGTGTCTCCAACAAAGCCGACCACAATTGTTATATATAATTGTAGAGCACAGATGTAGTTGTCGTAAAACCCAATATAGCTAGTGTTTTTACTGCAAGTCACATTCGCATTGAAACAAAATGGATTTAGAACAATTCCAATTGTTCGTCTGTGGGAAATTAGATGTTTTTAAATAAAAGTTAAGGGCTGAAATGTATATATCTTCAGAAGCACACCAGAGGAATTTCTTTTTATCAATTAAAATCCGGTTAACAGTTGTCTTTCCGGATATATAGTGATGGTGGTATGTGTTCGTCTGTCCGTCACATACATTAAAGGGTCTATGGTAGGACCCCAACGGAATTAGGAATTAGAAATAGCGAAAATTCTTTCCCATCGAGGAATTTTGCTGTTCTTCAAATACATAGTCGTTACAGACAGATTACACTGTTGTGAGAAGATTCAGGGAATCAAAAATTTATTTCCACACCTACTGTGAGATAGTTGAATTAATTTACATCGGCAAACGAACACCGAAGCAAGAACGAGGAAAGGGGAAATTCTGAAATCATTAATCCAAAATTACGGCAATTAAAAAGAACGCGAATGACAAAGACAAAACAAATAAACAAAAATGAACAAGAACGCCACAAAACTAAAGCACTAGCAGTGTGAATCCCTATAAAAACTGAGGTATTATCAGGTGCTCCGGAAGGGTAAGCATGATTTGCTCCACGCAAGTATATCCATTAGCTGAAGTCTGTCCGATGTTGTCTATGGTGTAATGGTAAGCATACTACCAGACTCTTAAGCCTGATAACTTTTACAGAACGAGTTCATATTCCGAATTCTTACCCAGACCTTCTTTAAGATATAAAGCAGAACATTCAATACACAGCCCCTTTTGAAGTATTAATGAAAGGAATAGTATTGAACCGTATGGAAAAAGATAATAAATATAAGAAAAACAAAATTTCGTGAATGAATTTTCATTTAAATATATTTTCATCTTTCGGGAAAAGGGTTCGTGATAAAATATCTGATAAAAAATATAACAGTTAACAGTTCATGTAAAATTCATCTTTTTTATGTATTTGTTGGAATTTTTAACGTGCATAAAATACTCATTATACTTTGTAAGGGTTGATCGAATAAATATGATAACAAATGCCACCAGCAAAAACGGGTCTTAGTATTAGAATTGATTGTTTGATTGAGAAAGCAACCATTTTTTTTTGTCCCGATGATAAATTGTAAAAGGACATTACTTTAGCCTGTACAAGAGTACTTTAGAGTTTTATTTTGTTCCATATTTCCATATATTGGCAGAATTACATAAAATTGCAACATTAACTTTCGAACTGCAAATACGATTGTTTGTTTAATAAACCTTTATCTCCTTGAAACGAATCATTTATTATGTTAGCTGTGTAATTTATAAGCCATCAGGAATAATTGTTTCGAATAAATTGCATCAAAATTGTCAATTTTTATTAAGCAACATTATGATGGGATGTTCGATAACAGTTAGTAATTAATTCCACTTGTAATACTGATTAAAAACGACACAAAAAATGCGTCATTTGTGTTACATTTTCATATTTATTATTTAAATAAGCTATCACAACCATAACACAAATAACTATAAAATTTAGACAAAAGTTCGTCCAAATAACTTAAATACGTCCATCATTTTACAATGAAATGCAGTCACAGTCATACTAACTGTAAAAAATGGTTAGTCATTTTATTTCCTAGTAACCGAATTGTAGTCCATTGAAAGTACCGTTCATCGTTGATGAACACTAGGCCAATTTTGGGGAAAATTTTATGTTCCTGGGCCAAAATAATCTCACAAAATGATAAGGATATACAGAGATTATTATATGGCATTTTTCTTTTATTGCAGTGTGGAGTTGGTAAGACAATTCCCGTGGTAGAGATGTATGCTCTTTATTATTCTCAGATATGGTGTACTTGTACATGAGATAATATCTCATGCGTACACTTTGTTTAATTACTATTATCTAAATTCATGTAAATTATAAAACCGTAGGATTAACTCCCACCATCGTAGTTTTGTCCTTAGCTATATTTGATATTACTGATCGTTTGGTTTTATGCATTTTAACATTTTTTGAAATTATTGATTTCCTTTGTTTGGGTTCTAGTGCTGCTGATTAGGAATAAATATTCCGAAATGGCCATACAGCTCATTAAAATTATTGCAGTTGGAGTTAACATATGTGTTATGGTCTCATGTTCATTTACTCCATATCCTTTCGTAAAACATCCATATTAGCCCGAGGGCCGAAGGCTAATATTGGTCGAAGGATGATATGGGATATGATATGAAAAATGCCATATCATAAACTATTTATCATATACTTCAACAATTAGCCACTTTTACTCTTGTTTATTTCATATAAAATGAAATCATGTAAAAAATCATTTATCTATAAAATGTGTGTCATTTAGTCAAAGTCAATATTGTTTTCAACGGAATTTGTTTCAAAGGGAGAATGTTGGTTTCATTTTTGGACATCATATCTAAATTACAGTAACTTCGATTTTTGTATTTATTAGTTTGTTAAGCAAATTCAATTAGACCATCCGCTATTTGCTAAAATGAAACAATGAAATGTTCACTTACGAGCATAGCCAGGAAAAAAGGCCTTTCCCACCTCATTTATTGTCTTTTGTGTGTGATTTACATTTCAACACCCTCTTGTTTGGTGTTTCTCATTCAACAGACATAGTATTTTCAAACGGAAAAGTAAGGCAATGGGATTGTATCTCCTACCATTAAATGTATGCACATTTGGATTGCAATATTTTTACACAAGATCATGCAAATGACATTGTGGTTTCGTCATAGCCCTATACATATGTGTGTAATAAATACTTGCATTTATTGTCAACGCTTATATTTGGTAAAGGGTCCTGGAATAGCTGAAAATTTATTCAATGTGAATTTCTAGCTCAATCATTGCTAACATTATTATTTTTCTTCACAAAACGACAAAAGTATTTTCATAACAACGCGGGTCATTAACTGGAACAACTACATAATAGTAAGAAAATTTTGACAGGTGTACACTAAAAATCCGCAAAAATGTTGCTCGTTGTAAATAAATAAATTGGTTTATAACTTGAGTCGGTAAAATTATACTGAAATATATGAATCTTTGTTTATTCCATGAATTGGAAAATCGTCAGTCGCCATTTCGAAAAATCCATATTTTACCTCATGTAATACGGATTTCATATAACACGCCCGTGTAATACGGATTTCATATTACACGCCCGTGTAATACGGATCTCATATTACACCCCCTGAAGATATGACCGGATTAATACTTTCTTAATGACACATGCAAAAAGACACATATCTTGAGTAAGTATATGATAATTTGTTTTATAGTTTTTAATTAAATACCAAGGATGCACAGAGCATTCTGCAAATCATAGCGTACAACCTAATTGACGATTAACAATTTTCAATAAATATTGAGCAAGCGACTTCCAACAGTACAATCCGTTGGCCATACAACTGCAAGAAACAATCCTGACATGCTAACATAAACTTCCAAAAAGGTTGAAACTGGTTTAGCCTTTTCTCCTAAACACACAACCTTCATAGACTCAAATCGATTTAATTAGTTTTAGTTCTGATCTGATATAATTCTAGCTCAGTGTATGCTAAATATTCCTTAAATCGCAAGGACAGTAATGTTATCTTACATTTTGACGTCTATTTCTGTTATATCAAATAAAAGACCAATATCTCAATTCTATTTCAAATCTCCAGATTGACCGTCTGAGAAAAACCTTGCATTATATATGAAAAATACAATGAAATACAAAACAGAAGAAACTTATACCGTATGTTCGATTATTGATCACTTTATCACCATTCATTTCATTTGGTTTAGAATGTAAATTTTAATGTATCTTGTATCTATCAACATTTCACGAAGTGTCTATCGGTAATTATGTTTGTCTTTTGTTTTACATTTGTGTTTTTACAGTTCCCTTGTATATAGTGATATGTGATTGTAATTTGCGTTCACAGTGTTAGGTGCTTCCTCATGTTCCTGTTATATTTACTCTCTATTTTATTATATAATTTCAGGAACCGTAGACCGTGCTTAAAGAAGCATTTATCAATGCAAACAACGGCAGTAGAATACAAAAGGAACATGGAATGTGGTTATGACAAAAATCAAAGTCCAGAGACATCCCAAAAACGACAACACAGAAAAACGAAATCAATAAAAACCTAGATTACTCCGCCGTCTTTGTTTACTTTTGTTGTTGTCAAGGAGTCGCGTGCTAATGAAGTTTTACTGACTGATTAAATACAGTTACGGAAATGGTCGGAAGCACTCGTAACCAATCAATACGGTGATTTCCACACTAAGCGGAATAAATGTAATTATAGGGCAATGAAATTCACCAAAATTTTGATGTCAATTATCTCAACAAAACTAGCACACGTTTCAGTTGTATTTGCGCAATGTGGTATATAATGTTAACTGAAAAAAAGCGTGACATGGGAGATATGGTATCAATTAAGAATAGTATTCTTTTCTCAATCCCCCTATGTTCTAATAGATATAAGATATGGACAGAAAACTCCCCAAAATAGAAGGTGGCTAGGCCAAACCAAGCCCTTTAACTTTACTAAACCAACCCAGCCTAACCATTAACATTCAATACTCATTTAACTTTATTCTATGATGATTATATGTATATTAAAACATATGAAAGACGAGTCGAAAAAAAAGAGGCTACAACAGATCGGCAAAATAATGTTCAAATAAGTTAGGAAAAGTATTGGAACAATGTTCTGATTTGTTTTGATCTTTTTAAACATCTTTTCAAGTTAATGGTCTTCCAACGTTTAGATTTTATCTGCACTGAAGAGACATAAGTTGTTTAAATGCGCATATGCAGAACATAAATTTACAGTAACTTCGGTATTTAGTTATTTGTTAATCGACAATTTTTTTTTTTACATCTAGGCGTAACTGAATGTATGATTTTTGGTCCAAAGAAAAGAATTAAACAATTTAAAGATTTTAGTGTCAAATATTATGACCATGTAATCAATTCAACTAATGTAGTCAAAATATTTAGGAGTACATTGTTTAAATTTTGAACAAATAGTTTCTAATATTATTAATAAAGTAAATGGAAGGCCGAAGTTTCTCTATAGAAAATCAAAATGTCTTTCAGATCGAGAAAACTTTAGCAACAGCTTTAATTCAATGTTATTTCGACTACACATGTTCTTCATCGTATTGCAGATTGGGGGCTTTTATGACGAAAAGAACTCCAAACTTTACAAAACAAGATTGTGCGGTTTATACTCGATCTGGGACCCAGATCGAGTGTAAAGTGTAATGAGCTCGACAGTGTCAAAATGCTTTCTGTCAGAGACAGAGTTAGTCAAATTAGAATAAATCATGTTTTTAATATTTTTCATGGTTTATCACCATAATATCTTGGTGAACTTTTTTATAGAAATCAAAATAACACAAGAAGCGCTTCAAGTAATAATTTTATAATTCTTAATTCAACTATATTAGAGACATATAATTATATGTCTCTGACTATATGCAGTATAATGCATATAATGCAATAACTGACTGTAATAATCTTCCTTCTTCTGTTACAAATATAACTAATAAAACAATCCTTCAAAATGGGGGTAAAGGATTTATTTAAAAAATTACAAGCTAAAAGATGAGAAGAAAATGAATATGTATATTTTTAAATGTACAAAATATAATATGGTTTATTTTAGTGCTTTAAAAGTTATTTTTAATAACTTTGAATCATTAAGAATAAAATACATTTTTTAAAGTATTTTCATGTAAATTTTTCATAAGGAATGCATTGGAAATAAGTTACCTCTGGTGGCTTTTATGGGTTATATTTTTTGTATCCTAGGCTGTCAAGTTTGCATCTCAAGTGATTATAAATTTGATTTCAATTTTTATGGTTTTAGTGTTACATGTATTTAAAATAATTTTGAATAATTGTCTCTCATCTAGTGCTTTCAGTTTTATTGCTGTGTAACTGATATTTTATATTGTATGTATGCATAATTATTGATATTACCTAAATAAATATTATTATTATTATTATTAAAATATACCAAAGCAAACAGGGAGACAGGGGGAAATTCTACAATCAATTTGAGACAACACAACAAACAGAAATGAACAAGAACGGAACAAAACTAAAGCATCAACAGTGTGAACTACTACAAAAACCAGAGTTAGATCTGATGTTAATGAAGATTTTATATCTATGTTTCAGTGATTTCAGCAGAAATAAAATCACCGCCGTGAAGATAGGAGACTTTAACGGCATGGAATCGCTAGAAAAACTGTAAGTGAAATAAGTTAAACACATTACATTACTACGCATTCGACAGTGTATATTGTGAAGCTAGAGAGTGTCAGATATAACTGTCACTCAAAGAAATGAAATAGACAGAGTCGTAGATTCTGGTGTAATTTTCACAAGACAACTAATTGGAACTTTGTGTAGGTTTGGCGGTTTTAACTCTAACTATTGATTTGTTAAGCGGGTTCAGGCCAAATAACGCAATTATCAATATAATATTTTACTGTTACCCCCGACCCATCTTTACATTTTTTTCAATATTCTCGGATCATGAATCACTTGAATGAATACTTTTGATTGCGTGATGGTTTTTCAAAATGCATCAAAAATTTTCAACAGAAAAGCAAGGTATAATATAGAATTCAATGTATATTTTAAACATCCTGGTTTTCGTCTAAAGATCTATATTGTAGTTTGAGTTAAATTATCCATCTCCTTAACAAGATAGTCTAAATGTTATTTCTTATAAACAAACTCAATATTATTAGGCGCTTTGTCTGCGGGCACTCTGACGTAATTTTCTTGGAAGTTGGTATAACTTTTTACCCGAAAGCCGATTAATTTTGGAACCTTACAATATCTAAATTTTTGTAAATTTTGTTGAAAACTAAGGAGTATCTCCCTCATGCAAAGCTCTGTCCTTAGCTGATTTTGGCTTTACATTTATATCATATTGGTTGTTTGTCCTCTATCAGTTTTTACATATCTTTGAATTTATGGTCTTCCAAACGTTTAGATTTTATATGCACTGAAGAGACATAAGTTGTCGAAATGCGCATATGCAGAAAGTAAATTCACAGTGACTTCGGTATCTTGTTATTTGTTACCACTGGGTCGATGCCACTGCTGGTGGACTGTTAGTCCCCGAGAGTATTCACCAGCCCAGTAGTCAGTACTTTGGTGCTGACCCGAAAGTCGATTAATTTTGGAACCTTACAATATCTAAATTTTTGTAAATTTTGTTGAAAACTAAGGAGTATCTCCCACACGCAAAGCTCTGTCCTTAGCTGATTTTGGCTTTACATTTAGATCATATTGGTTGTATGTTCTCTATCAGTTTTTACATATCTTTGAGTTTATGGTCTTCCAAACGTTTAGATTTTATCGACACTGAACATAAGTTGTCGAAGTGCGCATATGCAGAAAGTAAATTCACAGTGACTTCGGTATCTAGTTATTTTTACAACATGAGGAACTGGTCAAATATACTTTGCGCTCTAGTCTTTATTGATGTCTCCAAACGCCGAATACGATTAACAATAAATGACTAAAATTGACCTGATCCAGTATGACTTTGTGTCAATATCTTCTTTCTCTTTTCCCATATGTTCTGAACTGCAGCCTTCGTTATATTAAAGTTATACTTCCGCTCGATCGATAGGATGGGGTCACGGAATTCGTAATCTTTTGAGAAAAAATATATATATCGTAATTTTTGTGAATCTCAATGAAACAAATATGTTTCTTCATGGAGAATTATAATATTGAACAAAGCATTTGCATTATATTTCAACGACACAGTCGTTTTCATCAGATGCAAAACGAAAATATCACTAGATACAGAATAAACAACGTTACGTCACAGATAACGTTATCATTACACAAATTGAAATACGTTTCCTGTGACGTAAAGTTGAACGTCACAATCCTCTGACGTCATGTTTTGACGGGAAACGTTTTCGAATTGCCTGTTTATCGTTGATTCCGTGAGTCACATGACGAGACTTACAGACCCTATATCCTGTTTCCTTATAGTATAATAAACATACAAATAAAACCCAAAAAAGGTAGACTGCTTACTCCAAGACAACAATCCTGAAAAGAAAAGAATAAGACAAAACGTAATTTAGAACGATGGGCCTAAAATTGCTTGAATTTTCAATCAAATCATCAGTTTTAAGGGGTAATTTCACTTAGAAGTTTAATACACTTTAAAAAAATACTATCGATCTGGATTCAACGCCACACCTGCCTTGAGTTACAGTTGATTTAACATTTAGAGGTTGACTGTGATTAGATTCTCGGAAAAAGCTGCTAATTACATTCCATGCAACTTAGGTTTTTTTTGTATTTAATTACCCCTAAATGCTCTCCATAGATAATGTTTTTTAGTACATGTGAATTATTTGATGAATATTTTAATTTGTAAGTAGGTGCATATTAGGACGATAAAATTTCATCAGTGCTAAATCTTTGTTTTAAACTTAAAATGATTAAATTATGCATGATTTGTTTTTTTTTTCATTTTGTAGTGAATATAACTTTCATTACTTGTTCATCAAAGTTTGACATGTACATTAATTTTATGATCGATTTCCGATTAGAATTTTATAGATTCATCAACATTTGTATGACACAATTTTCGAAAAAGCTACATTTTTTTATTATAGCAAAATAGCAAAATTAATCTAAACCAATGCAGTCACTTAAAGTAATTATACAGACAGAGCTGTACACTTGTAGATATATAGTTCTGATGTAAATTTGACAAGACAACTAATTGGAAATTTGTGTCATTTTGATGGGATTACACTCCGTCATTAATTCGCTAAGTAGATTCAGGTCAAAGAACACAATCATCAATATATTATTTTGTCAATACGCATCGTCCCATATTCGGGCAATGCTCTTGATTTTATTGTTATGTTGGTTTGAGATATAACGCTATTTCAAATTACACCAAAAATATTCAACGAAAAAAGGTTTAAAATGGCATACATTGAAAATAACGGTATATCATATAAATTTCAGATTAAAGTGGAAGAACTTTTTTTTCATTTTCATTCTGCTTTAAGAGTTGAGATAAATAGCTTAACACAGTCTGCAGCTACTGCATAAATAATAGTTAAAATGTGTTTCCGAGTAGATGAATTAAAATGCTTCGTAAGAAAAGGGTTTTCAAGATGCCCGATCGTGCAGTTCGAAGGCATTTTAAAAATCTCTTATATAACGAAGGAATTATGTTCAATATTACTCTGAAACATACTTTAACTTACTTTAAGACCTTCAAAATAAGAATATGCTAAAATACTTATGTCATGAATAAATGTGACATCCCAAAATTACGATAAAATCTTCCTTTTGAGTTAATGTATTGAGGCTACATAAATTAACTGGTTGTTTATATATATATTTTGTTCTGCATACAAAAAAGTTAAATTTCTTTTGTATTTCAAATTATTTTATGTTAGAGTATTTGTTAACTCGTATCATACAAACACCAAAGAGATAATGAACAGACAATCATGATAAGGAGGGGTATTTGCCAAAAATAGAAGTCACAGGGCGAGGGAAATTTAGACTCAAGACTTGTATTTTGAACAGATATATCATATTTGGGAGGGGAATTTGCGAAAAATACCAGTCGAGAGATGTTATATTTCCTGAGCCCAACGGGCGAGGGAAATTGCATTCTCGAGACTGGTATTTTTCACAAATATCTGTTTAATTCTACCGAATGACTTCATTTAAAGCGCACAGATGACGTCGTTATTAAATTTTTTACAAGCGTCTCAGTGAAAGGTTAAAACCGGCAAATTTTTTTAGCAAATACCCCGGCAGATGGTAAAAAATGACAAATTTTAGGCAAATACCCCGCTGCTTGAAAACTTGCTTGAAATTTCATGGACTTGTCAAAAATACACCGGTATTCGACCAATCAAATTGCAGCATTCTATCATAAATTAGAATTATTGGCAAAAAACCCGTTCATGATATATCTGTTTAATTACAGCGAATGTCTCTATAGAGGACAAATACCGCGGTGAAGTGGTATTTGCAAAAAAAAAAAAAATACAACGGCTATTAACCAATCAGAATGCAGCTTTCTTATATAAGGTGTAAATCATTAATATTATATCGATCTGTATAGTTTATAACATCTACTCGTCATCTAACACTCGTAGCCGGTTGGGTTTAGCAGAATCGTTATTACAAGGATGTAGCAAAGGTCCAATCCCAGCTAGAATCGTATTTATTTTCTACATGTTCATTGTCTTTAACCTCAACTAATATAATAGGTGAAACAGTTAAATTCAAGTAATAAGAGTTAATAAGAATAGAATTAATTAGGCAGGAGCAATTCATTTAAAGCAAATAATTTTTGGTAAATAATTTTAGGTAAACATTTAGTCAAAGTACTTCTACATCGAAAGACTCAAAGGAAAGACAAAGATAGTTTGAATAGTATCAGGCATTTAGCGTCTTAGAAAATTTTATAACAGGTCTTTAAAATGTAGATTGTACGTAAGGTATATATTTTTACTCGAGACAGTGAAATATCTTTTTTTTTGTCTTGCGAGCTTTACCGAGCACAATAGATTTTTTTTTGTTTAGAATGAAAAAAGGTATGTAAATTTTAGAAATTTAAATTGAATAGAAAAAAATAGATATTGTTAAAAAGGGACGAATAAAAATAAAATAAGACCAGAGGCAAAAGCTGTGATTTTTTTAATTTTTATTCTTTCAGATTTTTACAACAGAACTTAATCAGTACAATAGCAGTCGGCGCCTTTGACAAACTTATTAGATTGCAGACATTGTAAGTACAAAATTTTACTCTTTTTCATTGACATAGGGGCGTGGTCAAAGCGGGGTTTGGGTTAAGCGGTGCTCACATTAGTATCTATACGGGAAATAAAGGTAATCTTAATATTGATAATAGGTTACTTCGCCCAACCTTGCCAATAGGTACATCCTAACCTTACCATGGAAATAGGTAAGCCTACCTGACCTTGTGAATAGGTAAGCTCCACCTTAACGTTGCCTATATTTTCTGATAATAACATGACAAAAATGAAAGCTAGTAAATAGCTGTAGTAATAAATAGAAGTCTCAATAGTATACGTTTTAGAAACATGGTAAGAAGTACCTCTTTAGAATTCCCTAGATATATTTTGTAAGTAATAGACATCATGGGTTACGAAATATTACAGAATAACAAGAAAAGGGTAAACAAAGTTCTATATGCCCTCCATGAGCTATAATCACTTTTTTGGAAATTAGTCTGTAAGCCTTGTCTTATGGTATTCTAAAACAACTGTATATAAAAAATATTCTCTCCATTTTATGCATACTTTATATATCTCCAAATCCTCAGTATCGAGTACTCCCTTTTGTTACGCGAATGATTCTTAATTATCCTCTCCAAAAAGAGTCGTATATACTTAAATATTTTCACAAAAATAAAATCATATTAATGCAAATAGAGCATTTTTACGCTTGCAAATAAGAAGGGAAGTATTAGAGACTTAGTTTGGAACTTGTTACTATAATTAATCGGTAATTTGTATGAGTTTTCTTTGATATCGTGAGGCTTGTATTTCCATTAGGGACCGACCATTGAACCTGAAAGGGGGGTTATGGTTTTTTTCTGGAAAGAAATCAATTTATTTATTTTTTTCACGTGTATATCAACAAAATATTTTTTTTCAAAATTAACATTATTTTTTTGGACAGAAAGCCTCCGTCAGAAAATTTTTTTCATCATTTTGGCAGCCAAAATATTTTTTTCACATAAAATCGGCTCCAGATTATTT